>JAQIXJ010000760.1:0-27706 GCA_034700185.1 Phthiracarus laevigatus | reverse complement strand
CTTTATGATTTGAAAATAGAATAATGTTGCGCCTTATATATGGGCTGCGCCTTATGTATAACAAAAATCAACTTTAAATATTTATTAGTCTTTGCGCCTTATGCATGGTTGCGCCTAATAGTCGGGAAAATACGGTATATGTTATTATTGGGATAACATCAAACAGTCATATCGATAATATATATCTATCCAAATAGTTCTATTCTTCGAGCAAAAAATAACTAAAAATCTCATATATTTTTACTTTATATATCTCGATGAAATGATTGAATTATAAGTAATTACCGTAAATAAATTTAATGTTTTCAAAGAAATTTCGTGTTTCTTCAACATTCAAAAATTCGCTTTAAAATATTAAAAATCGAATTTATTAAGTTATAAACTGTAAGGCGATGTGCAAAGCTTTTCATTCACTATACATAGAAAATCGATTACTTTGTATATTGCTTCCAAGAGTGTTAGAGGGAGTCAGATATAGCTATATCTGATAATCATGAGGAAGAATAAAAGTCGTAACATTTATGCTGGCACACGAGTTAAAACTTAGCCCTCGAGTTAATTTTTATTTCTCAGAATGAAAATTAGGATTTTTTTCAAATATGTGAAAATTTCATTTAATTGAGTTATCAATAAATTGAGTAGTACTGTACTAAGTTTATTATACAAATTTTAATAATGATAACTATTATTATATAATTCTTTATTTAACTCAAATTTTTGAGACAAACATAAGCTAAAAACAATGGAAAAGCTCCACATTCCATCATTCAATGTTGCATTAAAAGGAATAAGTGCTGTAATTTGTTTCGCTTACACAGCGCTAATTGGAATTTTAAAATTACCATTGCATGTGATTACTGTTTAGTGCAGTTAGAATTTTTTCAGTTTTATACAACTCAACTAAATTACTTATATATGTGTTGTCATACTGTTATTGAATAACTATCTAATTACATCATTTAGTTGTATCTTTATATCTTATATCCAAAATAAATCAGAAATTTACATGAAATAAAGGTTAGTTTTAAATAAATCTGTTCTGATAACTTTTTTAAAAATTTTCAGAAATAAATGAACGTAAAAATAAGCTAAAAATTAAGTTGCGCACTAAAATTATAAAAACTTTTAATAAAATACAAAAACTTTCCACTATTAGGAGCATTTTTAATTCCATACTTCGTTTTTGTAATATTTGGAGGCATTCCGGTATTATTTCTGGAAGTAGCGATCGGTCAATACTTCCGAAACGGCGGAATCTCCGTTTGGCAATCGATTTGTCCCATTTTCAAAGGCATCGGTTATGGCACAGCAATTATTTCTTTTATCTTAAACTGCTATTACATTGTTATCATAAGTTGGGCGTTACTATACCTTTACTATTCGTTTTCGTGGACACTTCCCTGGTCTACGTGTGGAAATGATTGGAATACTGAAAATTGTTGGTCACCGTTAGATAATAAAAACGTATCCACTGATTCCGTTAATTCTGTTATTGAATTTTGGGAAAGAAAAATTTTACAGGTTAGAAACACTATATGCACCAAATCTTAAAATTATTTATCAATATTTAGTAATTTTTCGTTCAGTTTCGGAAATAGCGAGCACATGGGTTTGATAATATGTTCATCTGTGTGTCCGCATTGCTAGTATTGTAATTAAGATATTTTATATCTCCCATATATAGACAATGATAGTTTTATTTAAATTATTTGCCATAGTATCCGAAAGTGAACAGATACCGTATTCAACTTTTTTGTACTTCTGTATATTAATTATTACTTGATTAATATTGACTCAAATTTAAACTTAATTATTAAGGTTAGCGATGGTATAGACAACCCAAATGGAATTCAACCGGAATTGGCGCTAACTTTATTAATAGCGTGGGTTATATGCTTTTTTTGCATTTGGAGAGGAATCAAATCGACTGGCAAAGCGGTGTATGTAACCGCGATATTCCCTTATTTCGTATTAACCGCGCTATTCATTCGCGGAATAACACTTCCTGGCGCTTTAGAAGGCATAAAGTTTTATTTATCGCCTCAATTCGACAAAATATGGACCGACAGTCAAGTTTGGATTGACGCTGGAACGCAAATATTTTTCTCATATGCGATCGCTTTGGGATGCATGACAGCGCTGGGAAGTTACAATAAATTTAATAATAATTTCTATCAGTGAGTCCCAAAACAATTTATTAATTTTTATATAAAAAATAAGCTTAAATTAGATATAATGATCTAAATACGTGAAATACGTTTAATGTTTATTGTTTGCAGTCAATTATTTTTCTTGGCGTGTATGAATAGTGGCACTTCTTTTTACGCCGGATTCGCAATATTCTCGGTGCTCGGTTTTATGGCATCGGAACAAAAAGTGTCAGTGAGCGATGTGGTGCAAACCGGTCCTGGGCTAGCATTTATTGCTTACCCCAGAGCTTTGTCGCAAATGCCAGGTTCAGCCATATGGGCCGTGCTATTCTTTATTATGATACTACTTCTTGGGCTCGGAAGTCAGTTTGTAGGTGTGGAAGGTTTTATTACCGCATTAGTTGACGAATTTCCGCAGTATCTTCGTTACGGCAAGCGTAGAGAATGGTTTATTGGCGCCACTTGTCTCGTATCTTATATTATTGGGCTTTCGATGGTCACTCGAGTATGGCTAATACTTAATCAAATTTTATACGTTGTTATATAAACATTGATTCAGTACTAAATTAGAAATATATTTAAGGGTGGAATATATGTATTTCAATTATTTGATTATTACGGCGCGTCTGGTATGTGTCTTCTATGGTTTTGTTTCTTTGAAGCCATTGTTATCGGTTATATATATGGTAAGCTTATTTTTTATGAATTTATTTTTCAAAATTGTATCACATGTTTTAAATTAAGAGTTTAATTTTATCACTTATTAATATTGTTAATTAGGGGCTGATCGGATGTGTGACAATATTAAAGAAATGCTTGGCTTTTCAATAAATCCTTGGTTTAAGTTGTGCTGGAAATATTTTACACCTTTGCTCACTGGAGGAACGTTTTTATTTTACAATTTCACTTACAAACCAATCAAGTAATTTAATAATTATTTAATTAATGATTTTAAAATTTAGTCTTACAAATAACTTACTATTAAGAAGAATAAAATTTTTACAGTATTTAGAGATTTTTTTGGTTGATTATCTGTTTGAATACAATTTTTACAAAATTGGAAAAATGAAATAATCTTGAATAGAGAATTTATTCAAAATTGTCTTTAAACATAGTTTTTTATTTATAACTAAAATTTTTATTCATCAGAAGATTTTATTCATGAAATAATTGGATTGAATCTATAAATATTTAACGACATGTTTAGTATTCGAAAACATATGAGACGCCAACTAATCGCTGTTTAAGACCTTGAACTAATCAAGAATAAGGAAAGCTATAATATAATGTCTTAGATAAGCTTATTTTCCAAATAGTAATCTTTTGTCCAGAGGTTTTTAATTTTCTAATATAATTTTGCTAATGCTATCAAAAAATCTAACTTTTTTTCTTTTACGGCCACTTTTTTCTAAATTGTTAACTTCGGTATTTCGGTTAACTGTTAACTTTCTGTTAACACGCATATTTATAAATTTTATTTATATTTCATTTTAAAATCTCATAATTTATTGTTTTCCAAAAAAATACTTTACTTAACAAATCTTGAAGAGTGATGTAAAAAGAAGTATTTTTCAAAATTTTCCGCTTGAGTATTGCAATTTCACATAATTCACTGATTGTTTCGCATTGATTTTTCCCCATTGTTGAAAGATTTTAAGACTTCGTTGATTATTGCTAAAACAAAATTTCTAAAATAACTTGTTATCTCATAGCTATCGATACACTTATTTATAAGTTCTTGGAAATCCTGTAAACTTGTTTTCTTAAAAAATTTTCGATCTTTTACGGTAAATAAAAACGAATTTCTTACGTTTTTATTTTCAATTGAAATTATTGTTTATCCTTAGAATAAATAAGTAACTAGTTTATCCTGTCTAGTTCTTCATTATTATTCAATTACAGCATGTTTTTATTGCAAAAAATCCATTAATCATAGTTATCTTTGTTTTTCAATATAAATGCTGCTTTTATAATATATAATTTAGATTTACCTCAAACCTACTCCGAATATTTAAGATGATAGGAATTTGACATTAACACAATCAAACTTTAACATACATTCTGAATATTTGTTCTTATTATTTTTTCTTGAAAGCTTGTGGATTTGACTAAATTCTGTCAGCGACCAAAGTAAAATTTGGAAAATTTTATCCTATTAACTTTATAACATAACATTTTGTAACTTCATAACACTGATGAGTATAATACAAATCAAAAATTTTAATGTACAATAAAAGTTGTAAATGTTATTATGTTTGAATTTCAAAAAATGATTGATTACCTTTCGTAAATTGATGGATTAACAGTAAATTTTTTAAATTGATGTATTATGAATCAATTAGTTACAATAACAAAGGATCTATGTTTAATTCTTAGTTCAGTCTTAATATTTAAAAAGTTTATTAAGTAAAAATTATTTTAAATTTTGTTTAATGAATCTTAATTCCGTAATTTCTTAAATCATCAGTTTAAAGATTAATTAGTTTTAAATATCCATTGAACTTTTAGTTGGGTAACAAAAACGCTTTGGTATCGGTTTTCAGTTGTATTTTTAGGTTCATATTCCCACTATAAGAGTCACTGCTATAATTTTAAAGAAAGAACATAATTTCAATTTTCCTACATTTTTCCTATTTGAAAATTTTAATTTGTTTATGAATAATATTAATAAATTATTTAAATTGACTAAATTGATAAAAATGAAAAATTTATTTGATTATAAGATACAATGGCGTATACATATATCCGACGTGGGCTCTACTATTTGGATGGAGTTTAGCGTTTGTGTCGATGGTTATTATTCCCGTATACTACATGTACAAATGGATCAGTACGCCATATTCTCCAACTGTATGCATTCATTTAACAATAACTATACACAATTTCAGTGTTTTACAATATTTCAATTGTTTAATAAAATTATTTTTTAGAGTGTTTTGAGGCTTAAATATTTTAAAAATAATTTCACATACACTGTAGGGTTTCGTAACCTTGTATATGCGTATTTTTGAATACTAAAAATTTTTACCGTAATTATATAGAAGACACCGTTAACTTAATCCTAACGTCCCTAACACTCAGTACATTATGCATTGGAAATAGCAATGCTTTATGCTTTTTAATTGAGTATAACAAACTTGTTTTCCATGGGAGAATTGCTTAAAATTTATTATTATTATTAAATTATTCAGTAATCAATTTGAAACCTTTGAAAAATTTATTCTCATTGATTTTGTAGACATTGATACGTGACATTGAATATTAAATAAGTTTAAATTTGTAGTTTCCCTCAAAATAGCTGATAAATTTAAGTATAATCTCTGAAGTTTTCCATGGAATCGCGTGCTTAATATTGAATTTTAATTTCTTACAGTATCGAAATATTTAATTTTCCATTATAGATTAATTAAAAAAATTTTAAGTAAAAATCTTTAAGGAAAATTAAATTATTTAAAAGTAACTCAATTTTGGTTACTGTAATATATTATCTTAAGATAATCTACGAAAATCTGTCCTAATTAGTGATCATTTTTTTAATAGAAACGAAAATTACTTTTTGGATCATCAGAAACGTCGTCATCAGATAAAACTTTAAATTAAAAATTTTATGTTTTTATTTTAAATAAATATGTTTTATTTATTTATAGTCGTAAGCATAAAATCAGAATAAATTTAAAAATTTTTATATTAATATTTTAAGTTTTAAAAGATATAAATAAAGTTTTATAGATAATATTTTAATTTTTAAAAGATATAAATAAATTTTTATAGAAATTATAAGAATCTATTTTACTATTCTATCGAATAAATCCGGTGTTGTGTTGATTATAAAACAAGAACGACACATTATAGAGAGTTCTCTTTTCATAGCATGTGAATGTCACAAATGTACTAGTTTTAAAGCAAAGATGGTAAAATTCCGAAATCCTTTATTAAAATAATAAGTATGAAAATCCCTTTATTAGGAGATTGCGAACACCAAGACAAACAGACATTGTCAAATCCATAATCTTGACTTTGTCTATTCAAAGTGAGCTAAAAACTTTCAATACGTCAAGCTAACACTTATTATCATTAATCAAGTTGGAGTCTGTTTGATATTTACATCTCATATTTTAAAGTTAGTTCTGCTAGTGCTTACTATAAAGTTGAGAAATCAAAACTCCAACTCACGACGTCAGAGAATGTTTGTACAGTATTTAAAATTTTCCGCATTTGTATACAGTAAAGCTACTTTACAATTTTTCACACATTTGCATGAAAAATATCGGAATTTCCTAAATATTCTGTGAAATGATATGTCACTGCGATAAAAAAATTTTAATTTTATTTAATTAAGTTTTCTTTTGCGCCCATGATTAAGTATATACGTTACTCAATAAAATGAGATTGTATAGACTGGCATCTAAATATTTTTTCAAATATTTAATTCATATTTATAATTATAATTATATCTATAATTTATAGTTATTAAAAAAGCATACAAAATTTTATTTAAATTATTAAAAAAATGCAAACTATTGTATATATACAGTAATATTCAATAAAATTTCATTAATGACCAGTGTTTCAAATTATATCGAATTAAAACGATCGTAGGAAATTTTTTAAAATAATTTCGTAAAGTTTTTATAATTAGCGACAATCGATAATTTGCTAAAGCAATAAATAAATCTTATAATAATAAAGTAATAAAATAAATAGTAAAATACTCCAACAAAGTTTCTAAAACTAAACTTTTTGTTTATTTCTTTTATTATAAACTTTGTTTTATTATTGTACGTTCTTTAGATTTAAATCATTACATTGTGATTTAATGACTTTTCTTTGTGATGATGTCATTATTGCATACCAAATAAATTATAATTGCTATCCATTATGATTGAACCGGCTCTTCCGTACAGTCTTCTGATTTGAATTTTTTAAGCTGAGTTTTTGATACAGACATTTTCATGTATGTTAAGTTGTGGCTGTTATACTGTAACCATTCATTATTTGATGTGTCAGCCTCTGATAATTCTCTACATATCAATTAATTTTTTTGTAAAAAAATTTGAATAAACGTTTCCTAATTAAATAGATTTAGTCATATACAGCTTTAGCTCATTTTTTTTGCTTTGGAATTCAATTTTTATTATAAAGATTTTTATTTTTATTAAAAATATAAATCTTAAAGGTAATATAGGCGAATAGTAACTAACGTTAAAACTTTAATATAGGAAAAATAGATAACATTTGCGTGGCACAGTTGAATAAATTTTAAATCAATAAAGCGAAAAAAAACATTTTTGTTGTTGTATTCGTTCAACTTGAATAAAGTTATTTGATTTTAAATCCACGTTTTAAAAATATTTTATGGGTAAAAATTTAAAATTAATTAATGTATCACACCCTAATTAGTTTGCTAATTTTTTTATTGGACTAGATTCGCACGCTATAAATCATTGACTAATTCAAACGGAAAGCTTCGGGTGTTTCGTAATAAAGTTTTGCAACGCAATATATTTACCCGTTTCGCGCGAATTGTGCCCAATTTTTCATGATATATTTGCTAAATTTAACTTCTTCTTTATCGTAAAGATTGCTGTATTTAAGCGGATAACCGAAACCAAATACGATTTCGTCGTGATAACTCGGAAATTCGTTCAACTGATAGATATACACACCACGATCAGAGTCGACAAATGAATTAGCAATCGTTAGCAGAGGGCAAACCACTTCTTTGTCGTATTCTTCGTGCACTTCTCTCTTTTTACGCCTACGTCTCTCATCTTTCTCTTCCTTTTCCTCTTCTTCTTCTTCCTCTTCTTTTTCTTCTTCTTCTTCTTCGACTTCTTTCGGTTCCTCATATTCGACTGCATCAGTCTCTTTGCTACTCTCTGTTGTGGCTATTGTTAAATTCGTATTATTAGTTAAAATTGTTTTATTGTCAACAATAACGTCCTTTTCTTCCGTCTTGTTTTCTTCATCGTCTTCCTTTTTTTCATTACCATCATTTTCGCTGCCAATTTCTTCTTCGCTATCATTATTCTTATTATTTTCATTTTCATCGTCGTTTGATTCAAGACTCGCACTGCCCTTCGAATCTTCAATAGTTTTCAACAACGATAAAATTAAAGCGTCGTCTTCGGAGCTTATTCCGAATATAAAATCGGTTTGGAAATCGATTGAGTCTAAACTTTGTGACGGATAACTAGACAAAAATTCGTGCGGAATTACCGGTCGAAACGCTAACGGGTTGTCTTCTAAAATTTCTGACTGAGCCTCCAATAGTGTGTCGACACCAGTGTTATTAATGCATTCGATTATTGTTGCCGCAGTCAAGCAGTTAACTCGTTTCGCTATATCTTTGGAACCTTCGAGACTTTTCTTAAAAAGTTCGTCGTTCATCATTAAACTGAAACCTTTTGTTGAATAAAATAATTAACATTATATACATTAAATACTACATTAATTAAAAGCAAGCAAGTAATTAAATTTATAACCTTGAAGTATAGCTTTCTGAAAGTATTTTTTGCTGTCTGAAGTAATCATATGTAGTCCAGCAGATACAGCGCCAGCTCCGTGTCCAATAACAGTGATCTGGTCATTATCACCACCGAATTTATTAATATTTTCATGAATCCATTTAAGCGCTTCTCGTTGATCATATAGACCTATGTTACCATTAGGTTGTTGGTCATCAAAATTTAAAAACCCGAAAATTCCCAAACGGTACTGAATGGTTACCACAACAACTTTCTCCAGAGCGGCTAAAACACTTCCATCCAGCTCTTCGGTTGCTACACCTCCGTACGAAAATACGCCCCCATGTATATAGACAAGTACGGGCCAAAATTCCGATTGAGATTGTGGCGCCCAAATGTTAAGATACAGGCAGTCTTCGTTTGAGGTACTATTCAGAAATCTAAATGCCGACAACACTAACGGAGAATCTGTCTGTAGTACAATCAAATTTTATAGGTTAAATTAATCTCTTGATCTTAAATTGTGCGGTTTATCTATGGCATTGAATGAGAAGCCTACCATTATGCCGTAAGCATCATTTAATTTTCTGTTTGCTTTTATCATATATCGCGAGAAAATTTTATTATAATGAGAACTATCTAACCTCTGAAAACAATAAAGTATTGTTCGAACTAAACTCTTATACAATGCTAGAATAGTTTGTGTAGCAAAAATTAGTTAAAATTAATTATCAATTTGAGAAAATAAGCGCATAGTATATATTATGGAAAACTTAATTTCGCACAAATCGTTGGATCAGATTTATATTTTTAGAAAATCAAAGTTTAGCAAAATTATGTGTGCCTCAAAAGGAAGCATATTCAGACATGCTATTGGGCCATTATTCAACTATATTGGGTCTAATAGGGTATACAATTGCTAATTATAAACGTTCAAATATTTAATATTTTGAAAGTGCAAAATTTAAGTTAAATATGAAATTTAAGTACACTATACTTTTATTTCCTAACCATTCCTCACTTTAGAACTATTTGATGCGTAATTTTTCACTTCTATGAGAGAATGTTCTGAGTAAATTTATTACATATGAGTGAAATAATGTTAAATCAACACTTACACTATAATTTTTACTGTTCACACTACTTTACTAGAGTTTCTGATATTACTGTTCATTAAATAACTTAAAATTGTTAATGTAAATGTTTGTTTTAAAGTTCATAACAGCCACTCAAAAAACAAGAAATTTTGTAACATTTTAAGTTTTAGCTATTTTTTGAAAAACATCAAATTCTTTATAAAATAATTGACTAATAGTAAGGAACACATTAATTAATACAGTGTATATTAATACAATTATTTAGTTTAAATAAACGAAACCCTCTAGATATTCTCGACCTTCGATCAATTGGTCTGTAACTAACAGCTAATTTCTCGAATTTAATTCCGTTACGTTGAAGAGGTAGCCAATATTTATTTTTACAGTGTTTGAAATTATTAAAATTAATTATTTATCATATATTAATCATGCGTTAACGCACAACACATAATTAATTTCCTTAATTACAAAAAAAAATTATTGGACATTAATATTTCGAAAAGCAAGCAAATATTCATAAAAGAATGATTTCAAAATATATACAGTATATAAGTTGGAAAGAAATTACCTGAAGACAAGATGATGGCTGTTGAAGTGCATCATAAATTCCAGTCCAAGCCTGCAGTGGTGCAGTTTTCTTAAACCTGAGCGATCTAACCGGTGGCGCAGCATAGGGTACACCCAAAAATGCATTTATTGTTATATTATTTATAACGTTATGCGCTATGCCTTTAATATCACCGAAATCGGTCGCAACCGTCACATAACTAATTTTGACAACATTTTGCGCACTATTATTACCAGTTTTGAATTGATCGGTTAGCAATAAATCCGATTCATCTTCGCTCAAACTTTTATAAATAATAACACCGATGGTTAATATCGCGATCAATAACCCAACGGTGTAGTAAAATTTGATTTTAGACTGATTTCTTGTCGTGAACGTAGTCATGTTTTCATTAATTTTAATAAATTCATATCACTTTTTAATCAAAGTAAACAAAACAAAAATAATAAAATAATTAGAGTTGAAATATTAAACTTTTTTAATGAGAAAATTTTCCTTGTTTTTGTCACAGTTATAGTGTATGTCCGAAAAACTTTTTTTACGTCTAAGTCGCAGGCATTAGTTTTAGTTATTACTCTCGATATTAGTAATTTCAAAATATATTTGCGCGTTCATTCCAGCAAAAAAAAAACTTCGAGCAGAGATGAATTGATATTGAAGTGGAATAGAAAAGAGAGTGGAATTTGCCGTAAGCTATCATATAAACATCACTCTGTTCACTTAAAATGTTATATTAAGTGTATTCAGTATATATAAGTTATTCAAGTAGTATTTTTTTCTTGAAAAAAGTTGCTTCTCTATTCAAGGACGGATTGGAAGTTTTTTGCCGTAATGTTTATCATTTTCTGCTGTGAAATCTATATTTTATTGCTCAATGTGTTATGTATATTAAATCAAACGCAAACGTGATTCGAGAAACGAAATGATTTTGTAAACAATTTCTGTTTTTTGATGTGTCAATTATTTGTTTTGATTCGTTTTCGTGAAAAATTGGTTTTCGAAAAATAAAATATCTAAGTTATTATAAAAGTTTGATTAAACTTACGAACAAACGTATAGCTATGTTAAAAATGTGTTTCCTATCATTAAAATTATTATCAATGATATAAGAAAACGCAATTAATAAAAACAAATAAAACAATAATTATATATTTGACATAATTATACTTATTATTTAATGAATAATACTTTTATACCGGAAATCTCGATCGTGTTTGTCGTGCAATATAAAAATAATTCATTTTGTATCCATAATAAATCTGTAAAATTTAAAATCGCACCATTAAGCAAACAAACACTAAACTTATATACGTCCGCAAAACATTTGTAAAACATCCAAATGAAGATCACTGCCGTTAATCCATACGAAAGTATATATTAATTAATTAACATTCATCCATAAACAAAAAAGTTTAAAAATATCTAATTCAATGATCAAAGTGTGTAATGAAAAATTAGGAAACTTAAGCCAAATGACGAAAAGCGGTATAATTTTAAAAATATGTCAATAAAAAAATGAGTGCACTTCAAACTAAGTCGATAATTGATTAAAACACCAAATTTTGCATAGATTATGAATAATTTTGACACATAACCGAATTTAATCACAACCGTATGGCAGTGGAACATACTTTGACATATTTATAAGTGCAAATAAATATGCGAAACAAATATTGATTGAATTATTTTGAGCTTTTAATTTTAAATTATTTTTTATTAAAACTTTTATAAATATTTTAAATTTATATTAAAGTTATAAATTAAATTATTATAAGTTTTTAAAAATGTTTATTCATATATTCTTTAACTTTTTAGAAGTTTGCGCCATAATTCGTTGACTCGTATTTATAGAACCGAATCGATTTTTATTCTAATTTGCATTCCCCATTCACACAATACTAATAAAACAATCAATTAGTTAATGAATTTTATTTTTTAAAAACAATAAAATCTAAAATGAAATACCTTTCTCGGTCCACATGCTTCATAAAGAGCAGAATTTTTATCTTCCAAGTTTCTATTCAAAGCCGGATTTGATGATCTTATGCGACAGGCAGTCTTGCAAATTGTTCCGTCTTGTCTCTTATGGTAATTATAAATATTAATTAACTAAAAGCTAATTATTTTGATTAATTTAGATAAAGCTTGCTTTAAAATGAATTTTGTTTTCTACTGAGAGAATGTTTTAGGCAATTATCTGATACGAATTTTTTCTGAAAATCAAAAATGAAAACTTTTTTTGAATGTTGAGATAGAAAATTTAACCAACATATTAAATAAAACCAGAGCGAGTTTAGGTATAATTATTCTCAATACTTTGAAGATATTTACAGTACTAACAAATTTATAGGAACATTTATTTTAATGTAAATACGATTCCGTATTTAGGAGTGGAATTATTCAATTTTTAATTAATGTTTGTTTAGAATTGCTAACCTTAGGGGTTAGGTGTTGGCGAGCGATATACCCAATCATTATGTAGGATCACATTAATTAACAAATATTATTGCGGATACATAATTTACTTTAATTGGCAGATTAAAATTAAAATAGACAAAATAATTAAAACTTACGTAAAAAGCTTCCATAATAGCGTAAGGATCAGTTTCTTGCAAAACAGTTTCCCATTCGTTTTTATACTCAATTCTGCAAAGCAAATGATCTCTTTGGGTTGGCTGACGGCTGGCTGACAACACTAAAGTAATTACAGCGCACATTACCGATAATAAACATATTAATCTTACAGCTGACATCTTTATATAATGCAATTCTTGATTCTCAAGAGAATGTTGATTGATCTCTATTGATGAGAGGGTAAAATATGATCATTTATGTTTTTTCCGCTTTATATATACTAAACTATTATCTAATTTTGTCTGCTAAACATGTATATAAATTATTCAAACAATGAATTGCCAAAATCAAATTTGATGCTTTAATTTTTTCAAATTAAATAAAAAACACTCAATTTCCTACTCTAAACAGTAATAACTTTAATAGAACCCATATTCAAAATGTTAATTCAAAGAATACTATCGCCGGTCGTTATAGCATAATTCGTTGGATGATTTTAATTGTCGGTTAATCAACGGTAGAGACACGCGTGAAGCATAAATTGTGTTCTCATAATAAGGGTTAATAACCCGTAGAATAAATTTTGTTTGTTTTAAGCAGTTGGACATAAAAAACCCATTTATTATTTACAGCAAAACACTTTACTTATTCTAAACCACATTTTATTTTTAAAATATCAGATGAATAATAATTACAACAATTTTTAATTATATGTTATATTTCGAGTATTATTAGAAAATCTTGAGTAAAATAAATAAATAAATAAATATAAATTAAAAACTAAAAAAATAATAAATTAGGTTTGAATAACAAATTAATTATAATTCCATCGGTAAACCGAGTTATCGAAACCCTGAAATGATCCAATATTATTGCCATTAACTTGTGATTGCTGTTGTTGTTGTTGTTGTTGTTGTTGTTGTTGCTGTTGTTGTTGTTGTTGTTGTTGCTGTTGTTGCTGCTGCTGCTGCTGTTGTTGTTGCTGTTGTTGTTGTGGCTGCTGCTGCTGCGGTGGTGATGGTGATTGTGGTTGCATTTGAATGTCTTGTAAATGTTGAAGAATGGTTTGCATTTGCCCATTATATCCAGAATCCGACGTTGGCCTCGCATTATTTGTGGCCCCATTACCGCAATGTTTTTCATCGCTAAAAAAGTGAATAACATATTTTTATTTTAATCGATAATATAACAAGTTTTATTGTTAAATTAACACATGAAAATAAAAATTTTAAAGAGAGTATTGAAAACTTAATATCAATAGGTGTTAAAAAAGTCTGTGAACATTCCAAGTTTCAAAAACTGGAAAAACTAAAACAAACCTATTATCTTTGCAATCATCGGCGCCATCACATCTCCAAATCATTGGAATGCAAATACCATTATCACATTTGAAATCCCCGCGTGAACATTCTAAGAAGTAAATAAAGTAAATACTATTTTAATGCATTTGATTTCGGAATGAGTTATTCAAAAATTTTAATTTTTGGGCAGAATTATTAGTCGGAATTCCGATGCAATAAATAATTTAAAAGTTTGCTGCCAAAACAGCGAAGCAATTCAAAAATCAATATTAAATTTTTTATTTTTAAGCTTTTATCAATTTTTATCTGTTATTTAATGGATAAAATTTTTTTATTAACCACAAAACTCAGCCGGATTTTTATTGCTAGTAATCAATGAATTTTAGATCCACTTTTAACCAGGCGTTTGAACTGTTTTGAGTTCATTTATCGCAAAAACACAATCTTTTTTCCAACAAAACAAAAAATTTGGAAAAAATAAGTTATCCCAGAATAGAATTTGTGATTGAATTTTAGCGATACCACGAAGTGTTAATAGTAGTTTAAGTACCGGATAAAACATGCAGTAAAGTGTTTTTTATTCGATGTAACGAAAAAACTAAAATTATTTATTGAGTTGAAAAAAACTTGAAACACACTAACCTTTATGGGCGCAATTAACTTCGTCGCTAACAGATTGAAACACATAGAAAATAAATAAATAACAGAAAAAAGCGGAGTTAATAAAATAAACTAAGACTACTGCACAGCGCATACCTTCCATCACGACATTCTTGTTTTCCATCACAGACCCAACGCCTAGGGATGCAACCGAACCCATCGGCACACTTAAACCTATCGGGACCGCATTGAGGTCGTGACGAGCAGTTGATTTCATCGCTGCCGTCCTGACAATCTCGATCACCATCGCATCTCCAGGTCATCGGCACGCATTTACGATCGCATTGAAATTCTTCGCTCGAACATACTATACGAAGAATATTGATTAGTGATTATTTGAGTCAGTGAACAGTTATAAGCTTTGAGCTTAGCATCAATCTTGCTAATGGCTGATGGCTAACGCTTACTAATTTTAAGCATGCAACCATTAAATCATTAAATCATTCAAAATTATTTTGTAGTTTAATAACAGTATTATATAAGCTAATAAAGGATTGAATCAAAATTCAAAAGTATGAGTAAATTGCGTGCGAACATAAACCATAGATATTGCTGATGGCGAGTACTTCACTGTAATTTTATTCATGAATTTTACTCAATTAACTTATAATTGAGATTTATTTCGAAATAAATTCAGAAATTCGTTTTGTTAAAATGCAAATTTAGCTAAATATAAATAAGATTGGTAATAGTAATTGGTAAATAGTAATTATAAATTAATTGAATTTTTTCTAATAAAAACTTTATTTTAAATCGATTTTGAGTGCTTAAAAATTATAAATAAAAACACAGTACTGCTCAAAAAGTTTACGATGAAATATAAGATTTAGCTCGCTATCGCTAAATCTGTCATTAATTATTATGTGATTATGAGATATTGGGTTACAACTCATATCAAATCATCAATGATAACCGTCAAAAAAGCAGCGATTTTTTTGAGAAATTAATTGGTTCATTAAATGATTCATGAGATTTTTTTAAAAAAATTTTTGCACTTAAAAATTTCAAAACTAGAACTGATACTTGGGATTTGTGGATAAGATGTACAATATTTTCTTATAATTTTAAACAATAGTTCTTAACAATTTTCAAAAATAATTGTAATTATTTTATAATTCATATTTTGCATAAATGTTTGAGAAATAATAAATTAATAACTAAACTTATCCCATAAAAATGGATTTACGCAGAAATAATTAAGTTTTTAATTAAAATGGCATTATTTAATAAGCTATAAAGTAATTAAAAGTATCAAACCTGCAGACTGACCATTGGCGCAATTAGCCTCATCGGCAGCAAAAATGCAGTCACGAACGCCATCACAAATCCAAGCTTTAGGAATACAACTTTTGTCGGGACAATGGAACTCGTCATTCGCGCAACTATTACCCAAAGCCAAATTAACGCAAACAGTCGCATCGGAAGAATCGGGATATTGGCGACAGTCAAAAACCGAAGACAATTCAAGAGTGGCCGGAATATATTCAGCGCATCCTTCCAAAGCGACGCGACAAAACTTTTTACACGGAGGTATTGGTCTGCCATTATGACACGGCGGTTCCAGGAATGTGCACAGTAACTGCTTTAGACGCTTATTGCAGCCCGATTTTCCGATTAGATTGAAAAATGGTATCGATTGGTTAACTTCTGCCTCCGTTTCGTCACCGATAATATTGGGATAAACGGTGGAATTGAATGGTACGTGACCGTAACACATTCGTAGTCTACGTTTTCGGCACTCGTTCCGAGTCAATGGTGACTCGTCGTGGTTGTCGTATCGACGAAACAGATTCCTGTATATCTGCATTGGATCGGTTAGGCCTTCGATTTGCGAGGAACCAGAAGACAGCAGTGCCGAGCGTTTTCTTTTCCTCTTTAGTGATATTGGCGGTGTGTGTTGTCTGGCCATCATTTTCAAATCATTAGCACTTAATATATTGAACTCATTGTTCTGTTCGATGTGTTCGCACACAACCGCTGCGTTCAATGCGTAAAGAAATGCGATACTAGTGATAATTAACATTTCCATATATCGTATGATACCAATTGAAATGTTAAAAATTTTAATTATATGTGATTTTATAATTAATATTAATTTAAATGTTCAAAGTTATCAACATTCAAACGCCAATCACAATTTAAAGTAAATTAACAAAAATATAAACTTTTTTGAATCATATTTTTTTATTGGAAAAAAGTTACTAAATATCTTGCGTTTATATATGTGACTGAAAATGAAAAAATTATTAATAAAAATGAATAAATAATTCGCTTAAATAGTGACTTACATCTGCAGCAAAATAATATGTACTGAAGTGAAAAACTCAGACTGCGTGGAGCTCTCAGTTCTTCGAATACAATGAAAAGATTATATAACACATCAATAAAAAAATCTTTTTCTTTATCGCAGCGCACTATATCTTCATTACGAGAATACACGCACAATTAAATTCGCATATAAAACAGTTATTGACTTTGAAAGAAAAAAGTTTAATGGCCGAAAAAAATCATAACCGCCGAGTTGTAAATCGTGACCAAATGCTTAATGCCTATAATTTGCGTTTTTTGGGAATCACTGGTAAAGGGAAGCGATGCGGACATCAGTGCAGTGCGTGTGCGTGACTAGACTTGAGACGAAAATTGCGATTATATTAAAACTGGTTTTCATTACCGGTAATGCGGTGTTCGCTATTTAAGGTGATGTTCGCGTAAAAGCGTTTTCTTGTGTAACAAACAAAATAAACTTATTCTCCGCTTCCTCGTCGCCCTTAGCTGTTAGTTGTTTGCTGTTTTGGGATCATAAACAAGTTTATTCTTGAAATTAGCCTATTCTTTACTTGATTAACATATATCAATAATGCGTTTTGAGCGGCGACACACCGATAAAGTACAACTATGGGCAACAAATGAATATATACTGTATATATTCTGCAAATACTATTTTTTTACTGCCGGCTTATAAGAATTTTCTTAGGGTTCATAAATTCATTGATCATTATTATGGGACGAAGCTCTAACCTATATTTGTTTGCGCAATATATACCAATGGTTTTAAATCCAGGGCGTGTTCCAACGAATGAACTATAGTATAGTGTAAGTGCATTCACTATTAACTCTAGCCATCAACTTGTAATTGTTGGGCAACAGTTGATTTGAATTAAAAACTGATTTAATATATTTATACCAGTTTTTAAAATTAATTATAATACCAAATACTGAATTCAGTTGACTAAATAATTTTGAGAGTTTATTTTTTTAAAACACATTAATAGCAAATAAATTTAATTTTCTAAATATTTAACCACGAAATTAAATAATTTTCTACAGATTTCTACGTCACACAAAATAAATGTTAAATTAACAAACAATAATACAAAATACTGAATGAGATGAAACGAAATGAGAAACAAAATCTAACGGATTAGTTAATGATCGATAGTAATCTCTACTTTAACAGATAATTAGTACGAATCAAATCGAGATAACAATGAACGATTGAATCGCATTCTTCCGCAAAATTCGATGTGGCTTCCAATTGGTCACCAGTTTTCTGAGCCAATTGTTGCTTATATCTGTCGACCGTAGCGTAACGTTCGGCACACATCGCTTCCAAACGGGTGACAGTTTGCTGCAATCCGTCCAATTCATTGCGCAATGCATTACGTTTTGCTTCCAAATTAATGCGCGTTTCATTGGCCTGCGATGTCAGCTCTCGAATCGACATCAGCGACTTCTGCAGCGAATTCAATCGCAACTCTTCCATCGACCGCTCATTCCGAACCGAACGCAACGCGTTTTGCAATTCAACCAAACCATTCTCGATTATTTGTTTTCGATCCATTGGTGTTAAACACATAACAAACCCAACAAATGGTATCAATTAAATGGTAGTAATGTTTTCGTTTCGCGAGCAAAACCCAATAAGTTTTAAATTATGCGCGCTTTGCACGCCATCTCTTATCGAATTACGTAATTAGAATAATAATTTGCTTAGCGTTTAGCGACCGAATCGGTTATAATACCGTGAGCTAAGTTCGTGCTGTACTGTGCTGTGCGTGTGTGTGTGTGTGTTGTGAAGTGCGCTGCGATTGCATAACAATGCATTGACAACAACAACGCCTGTCATGTTATAGCATCTAATAAGTTATGCATTGGTTTTTGCGTTCAATATTCGGCGCATAACAGTTTTTGTTATTTGGATGTGAAAGCAGTCGCAAACCAGCTGTGAATCGCGAACTAAGCCTAAAAACTATACGATATAAAACTGTTTATGTGTGCATCGAATTTCTTTTCACTCGAAACCATTCACACCTTTTAATTGATTTTGGGTTTAATTATTTTTGGGAAAAGTTTTCCGTATTGATTAATATGCGATTGTTTGCGTGAAACTATTGTGAACAGTAAATATTTTTGTTGGTCAACAATGATGGGTTCGGCGATGTTCGAGCTTTACTCCAACAACTATTCTGGTTATACGCGATCCGTGCGAACGCATAATCCTATGGCTATGACTACGGAATCGCGTAACAACTCGAAGGTTAGCGCAAATTATAATTAATGATATGATATAATTTAATTAAATGACGGATACAGAGATCAGTTAAATATAGCGAAATTTTGGAATAAATGCAAATCTAATTGGATTTGTTTTTTTCACCCCTAAAAATCGTAATTATAAACTAATTGCGTGCAAACGATTTCTATTGCATGGTATGAAGCAATTGCGCGTAATTTCGCAATCGCTATGTTGTCTCCGCGTTGTCTTTCGCTTTCCTTGAGAAGTCAGTGCGCCTGCAAATGCGAATCTAATATTCTAAAAGCATCATAAAAGTCATGCACGCAAAACGCTATGCCAAAAATAATACCTCTATATGTGTTGAGAAAAAAACTGTAGTTCACACGTTTAGTTCATGATATCGTAAATTTCCAGTCGAAACTGGATTAAGCGATTAAGCTATACGTTTGATTCAAATTATAATTGTGTCTATATTATGGCCGAAATTTTTCCTAATCATTTATTCATATTAAATAAGCCTCAGTTTTGTTTGTTTTTTTTCGGATTACAATGCATAGTAACAGTTTTTTTAAGGCTTTTATAAAATAAACTTTAAAATAGAGTTTTTTTTGTTTTTGTTTTTGTTGCTTAAAAATAGACTTAATCTAACATAATCTTTGGCTAACAGATGTTTGAAAATAACGATTAACCGCATAATTATGCTTTAGTTTTATAAATTGCCAATTCCTTCGTCGAAATGAATTAAAAAAATATATATTTTTATAAACTGACGGAAAGATAAGAAAAATTAAGTAATGTTTGGCTCATTATTCGAAAGCTTTTAATAATTTATTCGCAGAAATAAAACTTTTATTTGGTTGCGTTATTCGAGTTGAGTTTATTCCAACATTTATGTTTAGAGCATCGTTTTCTGGTGCAATAAACACATTGCTATTATTACGTGCGAACCTTGCGTTTAACCAGAACTTAACTAAAAATATTTATGTTTACAAAAAATCTCGTTTTCGAAAATTTTAAATTTAATCGGAAAACAAAATATTAGATTCTATACGATACATGTACATCCATATTCGGAATACAAATCATTTCAATAAACATTATGTTTATTTGAATAGAAATTTGCGTTAAAATATAATCAGATAACTAACTGTCACATTGCACTAAATAAGTGATTGATTTGCGTGCAACTGTGACGTTCATGCTTTGTAAACATTTTTTAAATTAAAATTAGATAATTTGAATTAGATTTTCGTTTATTTTCATTCAGAAATTTCGCTCAAAAATAAAAAAATTTTAAATTTCAAAAATCTTGTAACACAATGACCGAATACTTTACCGTTTTATCGGAAATTACAGTAATATTAATTAACAGCGACAGATTGGCATAATCATCGTGATTGACAGAAAATTGCATAAATAAGGTTTTTTAAAGATCATTTAAGGGTATTACTAATTTAATGTTTGGGAATTATTCCAATATATTATAGAATTATGATTCTATTAAAAGAAAAAAAATCAGTTTCACTATTACTTTTCACGTATTATATAGTGAGCTGAAAGTAAAGTGAATGCATAACTTTTTTGATTAAATTTTTCAATATTAACCGAATATATGTATATATAATGATCTGATTTAGTTTCATCATTCAAAAAAATATAGCACATGGAGTTATGTTATAACATTCTGTAGTTTGTTAGCTAATTCTTAATGAGAATGCAAAATGTTTCTAATAAATACGGTATATATTGTTTTAATTAAGAAATTTAAATATACATTCACTACAGTTTATTATTACAAATATTTATTGTTACGTATATCTACGGAATGCTAGAATATCTAATTACATGAGTTAAATATGTTTTTTAAATATTAGGTGATCGATATGTTCTCTAAAACGCGTGAAACTCCAAAGAAGGAAACCGTAAATCTAAACAATAATCAAATGGTTGGACACAAACTACAAACTGCTAGCAATACTGGACGCGCGCCTGAACTTGAAACGGTTCTCACGTACTCGAATCAGTACGAAGTGATGTATATTGGAAGCATACGCGTAAGTTAATAGTTTTAAAAATAGACTCAATTTATACAATAGTTGCTGTGTATTTGGGAATCTGTGTTATAGATATCGCAGAAACGAGCGCATCCCACTATCATCGATGACGCTATTGACAAATTTACTGAAATGAAACGATTGAAATCAGACGAATCGCTAAATATAGCGGAAAATAATAATGAGAATAATTGTTTAAAGAGGAGGCAAGACAGCGGTTCTAGTCTTAACAGTCTCAGTGGATTACCAAATATACCCGATTCAAACGAAATGAATGAATCTGATAGCGATTCACTGAGAGATATATCGGTGAAGGACACGCAGCTATCAAATGATGACACTGACGATTATAAACCAATTGGAACCAGTCGTCGTTTTTTGGTGAAGGTTATCGAAGAAAATTCCGATAAACTGACCACAGTTTGTTCGGTGGAAGCGCCAAACGTGGCAAACATGTCCGACTCTATAATTGCCAATAATTTAATGTTACCGACAACATTAATTCCAAATACTCAAAGTCTTGATGCAGACAGTAGACTGTCTTTGCTTAAAGACTTACACGATTATCAGAAAAGGTCTTCGTGTTCGTTCGATTCTCCCGATAACATCTTCAGTAATAATGATCTGAATTCGCGAAAGCGTTCAGTGAGCGGTGACATAGAATCCGCAGAAAGACAATTATCTCTGCCAATGGGCAGAACAAGGTTGGGTTCTGGCGGTTCTATCGATCTAACCAAACCAAAAGGCGCTAAATATAAAAATAAAACGATGCTATTTTTAATCGGAAAACTAGAGCTTTGTCTAATAAGCACCGATAAGCACAAAATCGTATTCAACAAAACATTTAGCAATATATCGCACTGTTCGCAAGGCGTTCGAAACGATGACCATTTCGGCGTTATATGCAGAGAGCCAGCGGTGAGCACACCGGAGTCGTACGTTATTCACGTGTTTCGCTGCCAAACCGCAAAACTAGTCAGAGAGATAATGCATTCGCTTAAGCAGGCATTTAGTAATGCGTATCAGATTAGTAAAAACCGATCGATCAATATGTGCGAAAAGTGTCCCATGCGTTGGTTTCATCGAATCTGTCGAGATATTGAGGGCCAATCGCCGGAAAAAGTTCAAGCGGTTATACTTAATCGAATGGAATCGCTTTCGGAACGAGAACGCGACGAAATGATGACCAAATTGCTAACACTTAGAGCAACCTCTATTCAGCAAAAGAATGACTTTTTCTTGATCTCATTGAAGCATATTTGCGAAAATAAGCAGAAAAAGCATTCGCATATATACGAAAAAGGTTATCTCGAGAAACGCATATCATCAGCATCTTTGGATAATTTCAAAGAGAAAGCGAAAACTTCAATATCTAACACATTTGAGTCGCTATTTAAAGTAAGCATAAATTTTTTCGGGTTGAATAAGAAGTTAGTTTTGTTAAATGCTTCAATTAAATATTGATTTATATTGTTTTTGCTTTGAAACTTAATTTAATTTGCTTTAATTTTGTTTTAATTGATTTCGTTTTGTTTTGTTTTATAACATAATTTAAAAGCACAAACAGTTATTAATTGTTCAGTCAAGTGAAGTATTTGTTCGGAGAACGAGACGCAATACAATGGATTTAAGTCTTATTGACAAGTCTAGAGTAAGCTTTAATGTCATGACGTTTCCTAAAATTATTCATTAACCAAAAAATCATTGCCACACTAACACTAACTCTCAAATTCTGTTTCGTAATTAATTAGTAAATTGCAGTATTTTTAAATAATTTTTGATGTTTTAGATAAATCGCACAGAATCATCGGAGAGCATTGGACATTCTCCAAACACGTTACATCTGTCGAGTTCTTCTGTCGAAGAGTCGTTCGAAGAACCGCAGCCAAGAGCTAGAAGTAATACACTGTCGGGTATTAACGATTTAGTGAAAGATAATAGTGAGAAGAATGTGACCCGAAGTGAATCTCTGGCTGTTCATCAGAACCAGCCTTCCAAGAAGCCATTACTTAATATATTTATGAAAGTTGGCAGTCAGTCAAAGCTGACTAATGTTGATGACTCGCACCAGAATGGCTGCAAAATGAGTAGCAATGACTCTACTAATCATTCATCCGGTTCTTGGCGTAAAGCGATATTTAATCGCATTAATGTCACCAACAATAAGGAATCCAAAAGTGTTTCTTCCGATAATTCTATTACAATTGGTCACTCCATAGAGTTAAACGATCTTCCAAAGAGAAAAACTAGAGTTGAAATCAGAGTGTTGTGGAAAAGAGCGATTAAGCAGCAAATAGTTCTTAATAAAATGGAAAAGCAAAACAGAATGTTACAAGGTTTGACTATTTTACATGTTTCTTTGCTCATAAACCATTATTTTACCCACAATTCTTTCAAACAAATTTTAAAATTGACTAAGAATATTAAAAAATTATTAAAATCAATTTTGTCAATTTGACAATTTTTAATTTATCCAATAATGACTTTTATGGATATAATTGTTAAACAATAAGTTTGTGCTTAATTTATAATGTTTAAATTGCTTATGAAAAATCATAAGTTCATTTTAAAAATCAGATGACCAAAACGCTACATCAGACAAACGAATGAAATTGGATTACGAAGAGTTACCAAAATTCTCGGACGTCACACAATTATGGGACGCAACGAAAACATGGGACGAGCTATTATTGCATAATCAACGGTCGAGTTACCAGTTTCCTTATAATCAACTGATGAATGCGATCAATTTAGGTAAGCTTCTAATAGAAATGTTTGACACTGCGCCGGATAGCAACACGTTTAACGATATACTGTATTAGTTATACTTAATAACTAATTTTGCAGGAGTGCCACGACATAAACGAGGAGACGTGTGGCTATTTTTGGCGCAACAGCACAATATGTCGTGCAACAATCTATGCGACAATGCCAACGAAGATATGCCATATAGAGAATTATTGGGACAGTTGACAACACAACAGCACGCAATTCTCGTTGATTTGGGTAAATCTATTCGAATTTTTTTAACACTTATTTTGTAACTGTAAAACTTTTTGCATGAATTTTCCTTATCGCCTTTAATATTCTTTTATTAAAAGTCGTAATTTTTCTAATCAAATTTTTAGAAACTATTTAATTAACTATTAGATTCAGAGCACTTTAATTCAGGGTGCATTTACAAAATTATATATTTAAAGAATAATTTATATTTCGAAATTAATTTAGAAATTTACACATTTATCCAATCATTTAAGATTTAACAAATATTTTTCTCTGAAATATGGTTTAAATTCAATAAATTTTCTGAATGATGCCATTTCCATGAATATGTCTAACTTCTATTACCACTTACTAACTAGTGATCTCATTTATCTGTATCACAGGTCGCACATTTCCAAAGGTTGCATTCTATGCGCAAGCACTCGGTTCTGGTCAGCTATCTCTCTATAATTTACTTAAAGCCTATTCGTTATATGACACAGTAATCAATTATTTTTAATATTAAATCAATTATTATTAGTATTTTATACTTACTATAAATTCCTACAGGAAGTTGAATATTGTCAAGGGTTAAGCTTTGTGGCGGGAATGCTTCTTCTCCACGTAAGCTAATATTTGATTTTTCTAATACTTTATACTAATGGCTCCCTTTGTCAACACTTTATGCTATTAGATGAGCGAAGATGATTCGTTTGAAATGATGAAGTATATATTATATCATAGAGGCCTTCGTAAACAGTACAAACCAGATATGGACGCACTTCAGGTATACATAAGAGAATTTAGAAGTAGTAATCGCACTATACTGTAGTGTCTTCGAAATGATCGAGTGTTAACTTAATTATATCGTTACCATCATTTTCTAATCACGCCATAACTTTAATATATTTTGAAAAATTGACAATTTTTAGGTGCAATTATATCAATTAACTCGACTATTATATGACAATAACTATAGTGTTTATGAACATTTCGAGAAACACGATATTTCGGCCACACTTTACGCTGCGCCGTGGTTTCTAACACTATTCGCCTCTCAATTTCCGCTTTCTTTCGTTTCACGACTTTTTGGTTTGTTTTCATTTTCGATTAATATCGAGAGAATTTTATTTTTTTAAATAATATTTTTTCCTTATAAAAGATATAATATTTTTAATCGGAATCGAAGCCATATTCCGAATGGCTTTGGCTCTATTGGACACAAATTGCGATCAGCTGTTGCAGTGCCAAAGCTTTGAATCATTGATGGAATATATTAAATATAATTTGCCATCAATGGATAGCGCGCAGATGGAACAAATTTTTTGCAAAGTGTTCGCAATGGAAATTAAGAAACAATTAGACGCTTACGAAGTTGAGTATCGCGTTATTAAGGAAGAGTTATCGGTGACCACCGCTAAATCGAATCATTGTTCAAAATCGAGTGGTAAAAAGAGTGATATCGAGAAACGATTAGCCGCCGATAATAAAGAGTTACATTATCAGAATTTGGAGCTTACAACGCAAGTCCACGTTAACCAATCGACTATCAATCAATTGCAATCGCATTGTGATAACTATTTGAGTACAATTAAAAGATTAGAATCTCGTGTTCGAGCGCTTGAGGACGAGCGCGACGCTCTCATGCATAGCGTCAATGCGTTGCAAAGACGCAATGAAAGACTAGAATCTGCTCTTAATTCGCCGGAAACCAGTAAGAATGATGGACACGCGAAGGCAGGTCAGCCACTAAAACCTCTTTTTGCCATCAAATTTAATAATACCTGATTTCAATTTGTTTATGATTAAACAGCGCGAAATAGTTTAGGAAATACACCAGTATTCAGCATAAGTTGCCCCAAAAGTGATAGCATTGAGAATGAGGACGACGGGGAAAACGATGTGACCGATGATGACGATGACGATGACATTGATATAAACGATGACGAAGACGATGACGGTTCAAAGGAAGATAAATTATACAATAATCGCACACAAAGTGATACCAGTAATCTAAGCATTTAAATACATACCAGTTTTCGATAAATTTGTTTATGCGCATCGTTTTAACCATATTATTCAAATGTTTTTAAAATTATAATTTAGAGTATTATACATTTTGTGAAAATAATGGTTTCTATAAGAAAATAGTGATGTTATAGAATGTGAAATTAATTTTTTTGTCAATTAAGAACTAATTACAACATGAGTCAAATTATGCTTTGAGAGATGTGCCTCATTTTATTTGCGATTCATATTCTATTATTTTTCAATCGCATTGAAGTAGTAGTGATATTTAAAACAATTAAACTTTATATATGATTTTAAATATCTTTATATTATCAAATTCGAGTTAATCGCAAAAACTTAGTATTTAGCGTAAAGCTTACATTAATTTTCACGATATAAGCACATATTAATTAATATAATTCAACATAATAATAACAATTAAATAAAAATCAAATTCAAAAACAAAAAATATATACAATTAGGATATTATACTACAGAAATACTGGCGCTATTATATGTTTTTTATTACATTACAAATATATTGTATTTATATACAAATATTTCTATATATATATGTTAAGCATTTAAGTTATATATACTGTATTAAAATTATATTTCAAAAATTTTACTTATCTATCGCCGATGTTTTACTTATTCTCCATTTAATAAAAAAATTCGCACTAAAATTGTATGGAAAAAGAGGCCAATGGATCGGATCCAGTCATAGACATTATCTGGCTTTTAATTTGAAGCAAATTATTTTTCTGCTTCTGATAACTGGCGTCCTTAAGCGCAGTAATCCATTCGTCGCATTGTTTCTGATTCGTACAACCGATGTAATGCTTTTTACCGAAATCGCTCTCAAAACAGAGCGATAGAGCGAAAGATAGCGGTGAGTCGTGACACTGTTCCACAATGCAGTGCTCGATAACCAGACAACCGATTGGCTCTTTGCTGCAAACCGCTCCGTATTCGTTGACGCGATAGTAAAATAATAGATTACCACGAAGTTTGAACCATCGCTCTTTATATCCCTCTCTAATGCCCGCATTTGCCACCTTATGGTGAACTCGACCCTCTTTAACGGCTGGACCCGATGAGTAATCACTGATTTCTTTTTCGTTAAAACGCATCTTTGTTTTGATTTAAACTATAAAGTATTAAAGCCAAATATTAATGTTTATAAGCCATTTTTATTTAATGTTTTTTATTTATACCTAACAGAATATAATAACTAAACTATGATTAAAACGGTATTGAAAACATAATATTAAAAACAATAATGGATAATAAATAATTGATAATAATAACAATTAAAGCTAATTGA
>JAQIXJ010000759.1:0-27708 GCA_034700185.1 Phthiracarus laevigatus | reverse complement strand
TCCCGCTTTTAATACATTTTGGTTCCCGATTCCCGACCGTTTTGACCTGTTTTTAGTCCCGGAAATCTCTATCCCTACTAATAATTACATAAATTTTATTTTTAACTTAATATTTATCATTCGGGCTATACAACTGGTGCGGGCTATAGTCCCTAAAATACGGGAATTGATACATATCATATGTGCACCAAACCAAGAATTTTGAGCCCTATTTATTGTTCCTGAAAATCCTGAATTTTACTTAAAACTCCTGAAAATTTAAGTTAATCCTGAATTTTTGTAATCAAGGTTATTTGGCTATGAAAATTATTTGGATATTCGTGGATTATTGTTTGGTTAAACTAAACTTTTTTTAAAAAAAACCTGATTAGAAAGACTTATTATCTTACGAAAATTCATTAGAATTCCAACTCAAAACAAACATTTGCGTCCCACATGTATCTTAAAATTTTTCTCTCATTGTATAACGTTATATGATGGCTTGTTTAAATCGAGTATTAAAAAATAATTAATCTTTAAATAAAATTTTATATAGACTAATAAAGAAAATTTGATTTTCCTGAATAATCCTGAATTAGCTCCGTTTTTAGTCCTGAATTTGACGACCCTACTGATAACTCTTAAATATTATATTCAGTTTGAAAAATTATTAATTCAAGGAGAAGCAAGTTTTAGTTAGTTTTTTTAAATCAAAAGACAATGTAAAATTAACTAATTTTATAACAGTGATATAGAAACTTTTAAATATGCACTTCTTTCTCCTATTTATATTTTATATACGATAATTTAAATTTAGAAGACTCTTAAAGTTTTGAGTAAATTTTTATATTGTTTAAACGCAAAGCATATACCAGTTTATATAAAGCAAACTTTGTTTATGTTTCAATCAACAATCTTATATTATGTAAGGCGCGCCTTATAGTAGGGGATATATGGCATTAAACTCGAATCTAATTAAAACACGGCTTAAAGTTTAAAAAAAATTTCTTAATGGTTAAAATAATTTGGAAATTATTTTATTGATGTTTCCTATTCAAAGGTGAATTTAATGTATAAAGTAGTGTACATTATGTACAATGTATATTAAAAATGGCAAAATTATCGGCGAATACAATGCAGAATAAGTACTTAAAAAAGATAAAGTTAACAAGATTTATGTATAATTAAAACAACTAACATTATGTACATTCTCTCTCATATTTTTAGTTATATTAACATTAAACTGTATGCTATAAATAATAATTATATTATAAGAAGACTCAATTTGATTTTCGTGTATATAACTGTGCTCTTTTAGAAAAAATATAAAATTTCATTTAATACTTTTGATTAATAAAAAATTCAAATCATTTATTAGGGTTATGTTGAGCACCCGCTTGTAACTGTCTCATCATACTTTGTAACCCAGACATGCCTCCCATTTGCTGTAAAACTCGCGGATCCATCATTTTAGCCATTTGTTGATTCAATTTCATCATTTGTGTTTGGTTCACATTCTTCGCCATATCTCCGCCCTTAAACAAACCCTTAATTCCCCCCATTTTCTTGACAACAGCCGCAAATTTCGTGTATTGGGTGAGAAGCTCTTGCACTTCTCTTTGAGTGACACCACTACCACGAGATACTCTTTGTATTCTTGTTGGCTGTTTTGTAAAAAGTTTGGCGCCTTCCCTTGAATCCAGTTCTGAGTCACTCATTGAGTCCATAATAGTCATTAAACGTTTCAAGCGAGACATTGATTCTGCTTCAGACGCACCCTTAACCAAATCCGCTCCAAACCCAGGGATCATATTGAGAATTTGATTAAAAGGACCCATTTTCATGATATTAGTAAACTGTTCGTACATATCTCTAAGAGTAAATTCTCCGTGTTTTAATTTTTCTATTAATTCTTCGTTATCATCGAGTTTTAATTCGTTCACTTTATCGATAAGTCCTTCGATGTCTCCCATACCCAACAGTTTCGAAACGAATGGTTTCACTTTAAACTGTTCAAAATCATCGATATGTTCACCGGTACCGATAAAAATGATTGGTGATTGAGTGGCGGCCACAGCACTGAGAGCACCACCACCTTTGGCGTGACCGTCCAATTTGGTCACTATTACTGCTCCGACGTCCACTTTATTTTTAAACGCTCGCGCTTGTGATTCGCAAGACTGACCAATAGACGCATCCATAACGTAAATGATTAAGTTTGGCTGAACTGCTTGAGATATCGCTAACATTTCTTCGAATAGAGAGCTTTCTTGCTTATGTCGTCCACTGGTGTCAACGATTATGATTTCGAAGTTCTCTTTCTGAAACTTGTCCACGCCTTCTGAAGCGATAACAACGGGATCTGATTCCGTGTACGAGCCATAGAAGGGAATCCTAGCTTTGGTAGCGTTTTGTTTCAACTGATCGAAAGCTCCGGCACGGAAAGTGTCGGCACAAACCAAACTACATTTCCATCCTTTACGAACGTAATAATACGCCATTTTAGTGCATGTCGTGGTTTTACCACTTCCTTGAAGACCAACAAACATCACGATATTAGGGCGTCCTTTGATTGGTTGCCACGCTTTCACTCCTGGATCAACTAATTTCACCAATTCCTTGAACACAGCCATTTGGATCATACGTCGCTTATTAAGTCCAGCGGCCATCTCATCGAAATCGATAACTGATCGCACATTTTCGCGCAATTGTTTCACTAATTTAATATTCACGTCAGCCTCTAATAATGCGGTGCAGATATCCTTAAGAAGGGAATCGAGCACTTCTTTGTTAATAATGGTTGCATTTCCTAACGAACGCAACGCTGTTGTGATCTTACGACCTAAATCTGCTAAAACCATATTAACTAACTATTAATTGACGATATTATCCTAACCTAATTATTATGGATTTATATTGAAACTGAAATAATCTATGAGTTAAAATAAATAAATGGTTACAATTAGTCATACATCTATCCAATCCAATACAATATGCTATTACACGCAGTATTTATCACGTTTTCATACCATTTGACGAAATGAGAGACACGTTTCTATATTCAACGTTACGTTAACACTGCTCACTCACACAACAACATTAGCTGTTACGCGCTATTTTCAAATATAATCATAAATACTGGCATTATTATGCACAAACATTACAGATTGAAATGAAAATTGACAGTTAAGCTACATATTTACTAATTTTCTCATTATCCTCTAAATATTTGTAGCTAATTCTAAAATTAACTAAGATTCTTAATACTTTCCAAGTTTTATAAAAATATCAGTTATATATATATATATGAATGTGATATGTAATGAATATTTATTTATATATGCATAAATAGATAAGCAACTGTTAATTTTGATGCACTGTTGTGGCAATAATGAAAGAACGAAAGATTGCGTTATTCCATTCGTAGCAAACAGTTAGAATTATTTATGAAATCTCATTTCAGACCCGGGATATTCGTAATAGAAACGCTTTGTAACTCATATAAACTGGAATAATAGGTTATGTTTGCTTTAAATTATAATTAGAGAGTCAAAATAATAGCATTTAATGCATATAAAAATAAAGCTATAAATAACATTAATAAATCACCAAAATAGCACTTAAAATAGCATTTATATTTTTAAAATTACTTAAATGTTAAAGTATAATGTCTTTCCTTTTATCTTAAAAATTTTCAAAATAATCATTAATTCATTTTATAATGAAATTTTAAAAATTTTAAAAAAAAATATGAAGTATTGGAAAAAATTAGAGTAAGGGGTAGCAGAAACTACTCAGATTTAACCAATTTTTTTATTTCAAGAATAATAGCATTTATTAGCATTTATAGCTTTTATAGACTTTATCATTAAAAATAGCAATTATAAAAGGAGCTAAAACGACTCCAAACTATGTAATTCATGCATATATAACATTTTAATACTTAGAATTTATGAAACAAAAAAGAAGCATTTGCTATATTTTTGACTCTCTAATTATAATAGACATGTAAATGGATATTCGAAATGCCGGGTATTTAGACATGCAACAAAATTGGCGGACGGGTTTTAATGTTTTAATACAAACCTTGATTTTCTTAATTCTTAAACGTGAATAAAAATTTATGATACTTTCAGATTACAACTATAATTTGTAAGTAATTCTACTACTATAATTTTAAAAATCTGTGGTATTTAACAAATAAATGAAAAATTATTGAAAATTATGCTATAAAGAATAAAAAAATAAACGAGGGTTCAAGACAGGCTAAATCCGTATTGGTTGGGACGGTTTCTATTATGTCGGGTTTTGGTTAGGTTTAAAAAAATCTATCGAATTACAAGCGTTTCTTTAATATTTTTAATTTTATTAAACCAATGCAGTTTATTTTTTTAGATAAGCCATTATTGAGTTTATAGATTTAAAAATAGTAAACGTTTTTACTGTATGATGGTGTGACTATCACCTGACTGTAACAGTCATACCGTAAGTGTAGATTACTTTCACATTACTAAGCATTAATAGGGTTATACTTAGTTATACACCAGACTAACAATGCGTTGTGTTATACCAATGTTATTGATGGTAACGTTCATCATTGAAATGTGCCTTTAATTCATGTTTTGCCGAATCTATTATTCAATCGCAATGGTTTTCGATTATAAATACATGTCTAACAGTCAGTTGAAGGGATTCGAAAATTATAAGGTTTTATATCTGTTCATTGAATTTTAATAATTGTTTGTTAACTCCAATCTATTCCCAAACTTTTTTTCATTTCTTAATTTTGATCTTTTATTTCTTCTTATCATTTCATTCAATTAATATATGATATATATATTTGTGACCATTTCTAACAATAAATATATGATTGAAAAGTTATAATTGAATGTAAAGGCGGTAACAGTAAGAATATAATGCATGCATAATAATAATTATAAATTTAGTATGAATACATGTGAATTAACGATAACTTCTAACTTCAGTACAGTTCGCAAGACACGAGTCCACTAAGCAATTATGTGATGCACCCATTTTGGAATCAAGCCGTCAAAGTACGACAGTTAACCAATAATTATATTTTTAATTATAATAAATAATTGGTTAAATTGTGTTTTACAGGTGGTTCCGCAATGGATGGCACCAAATCTTCTCACATTTACCGGCTTTTTGTTTACAGTCGCTAATTGTGTTTTATTAACAATATATGACAAAGATTTCGGTGCATCGAGCGATACGTGGCAATGGTGTCCACCTGTGCCCGAATGGGTTTGGTTGGTGTGCGCTATCAATCACTTTTTAGCGCACACTTTGGACGGAATCGATGGCAAACACGCCAGACGTACGAAATCGAGCGGACCTTTGGGCGAATTGATGGATCACGGACTCGATAGTTGGACCGCGCTTTTTATCCCATTTTGCATCTATTCATTGTTCGGTCGCGCAGATTATAGCGAGAGTCCAATGCGAATGTTGTTCATATTTTGGACCGTATTTTTGACGTTTTACTTATCCCATTGGGAAAAATATAATACCGGAATATTATATTTGCCGTGGAGTTATGACGCGTCCCAATTAGCGCTTTTTATTATGTATATTATTACATATTTTAAGTCATATAAATATTGGAAATTTATGGTTCCTGTTTTAAACGTGTCCAGCGGACAATTATTTGAGTTAATTTCTTATTGTAAGCTTACAACAATTAAGTTCAATTAATAATATACCGGTTAATAATACCCGTGCTTTTTTTTGAATTAGTTGGCAGTTTTGTTATATCAGCACCAGTTACCATTTACAACGTATGTTCGTGTAAAAATCCAAAACAGTCCAGTTTTTGGGAGTCATTTCGACCACTCATACCATTATTAGTGTTATTCGCCATTACTACTGGTTGGGCCGCATTCTCGCCTAACGATATCCTTAACAGAGAACCGCGTACTTTTTATTTTATGGTCGGAACCGTATTTTCTAACATTGCTGTGAGTTTGAATTTTTTGTTAATTTGTTTGCTATAATAGATCTATACTTAAGCCTAAAACAAGTGATGGAACTATCAATCAAAGAGTTGACATCACACATCAATTGTCCATTGCTTATCGTACAATACTTTTTAGCAAATATTATCAATGTTTGCGTATAATTAGGAGGAGAAAGTTTCTATATTAATTTTCTTTGAAATTTTAAGAGGGAAATATTTTGTTAATGACATTCCCAAAAAACTTACGGTATTATTACTCAAAAACACTTTGTTTGCCTCCGAACCTTTTTCGCTATCTTCAACAATTCTTCGTTCTTTTCACTAAACTCATATTGAAATTACTGTTATAACGGTCACGTTTTATATAAATGTTTGCTTAGAGAAAAGGGAATTGCCATTTACCAGTCAAGTTTTATTTTGCCCAATCGATATATATCTGCCATTGTTTAGTTGGTTTATAGATTCTTAATACGAATTATAAGCTAAAATTGGTTTTTATTTATTTTAGTGTCGACTAATAATTAGCCAAATGTCATCGACGCGTTGCGAAACGTTAAATTGGTTTTTATTCCCGTTAGCAGTAACTGTTTTGTGCGTATTTTTTATTCCAATAGTCAAATTTCACGAATTATTTGTATTGCGATTAATAACACTAATATTTTGTTTCGCTCACATTTATTATGGTGTTTGTGTTGTACGACAAATGTGCGATCACTTCCACATCAACTGTTTTTCGCTCAAGAAAAGAGTGGAAGAAGAAAAGGAATTATTAGGTAACTTTAAAAATTGAACGAAGATATATATATTCAAATTTCTCAATAGTTTAATCGATCGGTTTAATCATATTGTTATGTAACGTTATTAACACAAATTCATGATTTATTTGAAATGCTCTATGAATTGCGGTCGACAAACAATGTATTCATACTAAAATGATTTATAGTCAAATATTTATCCTTTTTTTAATGTATATAATTATAATAATTACTATTAGTTTAATATACAGTAAATGTATTTGTAAACTTTATTATATTATACATTTATTTTATTTTAAAAAGTAATACTGAACCAAAAAATAAACTGTAATGTTAACGACAATTTTTGCTAAAGTAAAAAGATTATAGTTTTATAAATCTTGATTATGAATATTTTAACTTAAAAATCACTATAATTTGTTGATTTTATAATTTTTACTATTTTTTCCACTGAATTTTATTTATATATTTGGATTAATAAACAAATGATATGTTATTATAAACAAACTTTTAATTTGAATATTGCGATGTATTAGTTGCAAACTTTATATCAATTAATCTACACGTTCGGATGAAAACCAACGCATACCACAAATAGCATTCAACAAACATTGGATATACAGTATAATGCTATACTTGCACGTAGTTTTGGATATATATGCGGACCTATTTAGAGCAGCATACAAGTTTTTAGTGATTATAAATTATAATACTGTGTATTATTATCCAGTATTTGTTGAATGCTATTTGTCGTATGCGTTGGTTTTCATCCGAACGGTATTAGTCTCAAAAATAGTTTAATATTTGGTGCTTTGAACTTTATAACTCTATTGTATTGGTTCACGTTCTCATCAATTTATAATATCGTAGATTTTTGCACGATTTGGCACAAATCATTTTATTTTTGTTTAAACCATTATTCAAGAAATATTTATTATTAATTTAATCTATTTAATTGTGTTCACAAAATTAAAAGTATCAGTTAGTTATGTCTAGGGATCGGAAATTTCGGTCAGAAAAATGTTAAAATTCGGTCGGTTTTCGGTTGGAATTATTGTCTAATTTCGGTTGACTTTTTTAAAATAATTTATTTAAATTTTATAACATTTTACACTTGTATGTCTTGATGAAAAAATTTAGGACTTTTTTATAATGAAAATTTTTACAAACAGCTTATAATATTTTATTTTTTAAATCTGCTAATATTTGAATATTGTAACATCAGTTTTAAATAAGTTGGGTTCCTTTTAAAAACTAAGTGCACTTTTAAGTTTCTCAATATGATTTGGAGCAAAAATTATCATGTAATCCTAAAAAATTTATTCAAAATTATAATTTTACAAATTAACCTTTTGAATTATTAGTACAATACAGAAAAATGTATTATTTATTCGTAAAAAACTAATATATTTAACTTATTCTATGAAATTCGGCCGCTAATATTAAATTTCGGTTTTTTCTGTTAGAAATACTGAAATTCGGTTATTTCGGTTGAAAAATTTTACCTTTAAAACAGTCATTTTTGATCAATTAATGCTTATACTTTAACCGAACTTTAAGCAATGAAAAAGTTTTCGGTTAAAACCGAAATTTCCGATCTTAGTTATGTCTAGAGCAGTGAAAATTGTTAATTAACGATTGAACAAAACTGTTTTAATTTCTATTAAAAACGAGTTATTAATCTATTTGAAACACAAATTAACGATTTTTGAATATCAAACGATTTTTAAAATATTCAACGATTTTTAAAATTTTAAAAGATTTTTCAATTTTTTAATTCGACATTTATTAAATGGTACTGAATATGCTAATAAATTGGAATAACTATTTAGAAAAAATACAGATTTAATTTAATTTACTTTAAACTAAGTTAATTTGGATGAAAAAATTAGGCTCTATTGATGTTTCGAGATCTATTTTGAAATATAAAGTATTTTTAGAAATAATTGAAAGGGTTCAATGAATACAACCTGAAGTCTTAGATAATAGTGTATTAGAATTTATTTTTCGAACTGAAAATTAAAATTTTTCAAACGATTTTTTAAATGATTTTCAATATTTTTTCAAACGATTAATAAACGATTTTCACTGCCCTAGTTATGTCTATGTACAACGGGCAGTATTTTCGTTTTTAAGCGCTTTTTCTCATTATTGTTTCAATTTGATTGTTGCTTATCAGCGCTGTTAAACAGCTATAATGTGTTGCGACGCCGAGCGTCATAACAATCAAATTAGAACAATAATTTGAAAGAGCTTAAATAAAAATCACTTAAAAAGGAATTTACTGTAATGAATGCACGTGAATCATCGGACTACATACATTAAAAGTAAATTTATTATTAACAAGAGACGCACGGCATATTTGCCGTAAACTAATGCAACGTTTCCCACCCCGCATCTCTCGGTGCCAAGCTTAACACTTGCTTTATAGACTATGAATAACGGCTTTACGTCTAATACATGCGCGCAGTTATAGCTAGGGATAGAGATTTCCTGGTAAATCCCGGTTTTTTCCTTTGATCACGTCATCGGGAGATTTATATATTAATTTCTATTAAATATAATCATTTAATTAAAAGTGGTTTTATTTTCCCGATTTTTCCAGGTTTTGCTCGTTTCGGAAAAAAGTCCCGGATTTGTATATTATTTCAAAAAAATTTCCGTTTTCACTATATTTAACGAGTAATTTCTAAATATAGAACAAAATGCTTCTTTAAGAGTTACTATATTGATTTAAAGTAAGAAAAATAAAGCGTTAATTTTTATATTTCTAGAATTATAGTTTCAAAACTATCACATTTCTAATATTGAACTTTTACTTAAGATATAGCTTTATGATTTTTCGTTAGCTTAGTTTTTTTTAATAATCTTACATGAGCAATAAGTAAAAATATATTTTAAAAATGTTTCATAATATTCAGTTTAGCTTTTTTTTGTAAATTTTTATGTTTCGATCGCAATAAAAATAAATTTTAGTTCCCGAATCCCATTCCCGCTTTTGGTACATTTTGTTCCCGGTTCCCGACCGTTTTAACCAGTTTATAGTCCCGGAAATCTCTATCCCTAGTTATAGCAATATATCTGTATAACAAAAAGAATTGTTTCTCTACTAACTTATAACAGAAAAATATCATCTAATTTAAATAAAATGTAATTTCATTCCAACTAATAATTATTATTTACTTATAAATAAAGTTGAAATTTTAAAAATTCTCAAAATTTCCATAATTTTTTGTTCTCATATTTGTGTTAAGAAAATCGGGGTTTGTACTAAAAATTTCCGAATTCGACGAGGTTCTATCCGACACGACCCTACGTTTCGTATATCCTTTTACTAGTCTGAAGATTATCTTTTTAGAAACAAACACTATTAATCCATTTCATATTTTGTTACTTAAACATAATTTTATAATTATTTATAGCATTTTAAAGAAAATTGAATTTGTTATAACTAGTGATGTGATGATGGTTTAGAACTGCGCATGTATAAAGCCTGACTAGGGTTCTGAATTTTTCAAGTTAGTGTTCGAGGTATTTACATTTTTATATCTTTACCTAAAATCCGAGTTTTATGATCGTATTTCAGGTAAGAGGTTCGCGTTCAGGCTCAAGCTCTAACTTTTATTGAGGTTGACGTTGAACTAAAGTTACCGCCGGAGCCTCATCATCATTAGTTACATTAACTGACGTTCAAATATAGCATTATCTTACTCACATATTCGCATTTCTATGGTTTTTTAGTTTTTGGAAGATAAGAATTTAAAATAAATATTTTGATATTACTACTTCATTTGTTGGAAAAATAATTCATTTAACAAATTTTCTTTGTTTGAAATTACAAGTCTAAACATAAGTTGTTTTGCGAAACAAATGTGTTTGTTTATGTGATTGATGTCATGTTTTATTTTGTTCATACGTTTTATAAATGATTATCAAAAATATTTTTTAAACTCTTCATAAGTTGAAATTTTCAATCAGTGGTAAAATATCAGGAAAAAAGCGAATGGAAAGTAATTGACAATTACCGTAGTTTGTGGGCTCATTTTTAGTACATATAAAACGTGTAATCTATTGGTTTAGGGCGCGTTTATCTTAATTTTGGTAACCAATCAATGTTTGTAAAAACTATTAGTTGTCATTTAATATACGATATGATAGTATGTATATGTAGTGTGCAATGCATATTCAGTAGAAACACACTTACATATGACCTTCACGTATGGCGTCTTTGTTTCCATAACTAATACTAATTTCTTGCCACAACAAAAGCGCAGGTAAATATAATTGATTCGTATTGGGATCAATGCGTTCAATGATCAATGTTTGCCAACACTTATTACAAATACGAAATAGTAATATGAATGGATTGAACATTTAATAGAAGACAGACCTTGAATTTAACGTACATTTCATTTAATTGAGTAACTAATATGCATTTTTTATCTGTTTATTTAAAGGTTGAGATACTTGTTAACGACTTGAAAAGCGATTAGAGGATAAAAATGGGTGAATTGGCATGAAGTTTGCATAATTGGCATCGATTTCAATGAATATATACCTCAATACGAAACAGATAACTGTTGAATACCTCAATACCTCAAAACAGCGCATCAAATTAAGTTAATTGTGATAATTGGCGAAACACGTAACATAATATGCGAAATATAGCTTTTGCTGCTATCAATAATAATAACGATTACATAAATCATTTAAGTGGTGTTAACGTAATGAACAACAATGGAATCGACGGAATCGTTACTAACAATGGTCATAATGGACAGAATACACACGTGGCTAATAGCGACACATCAGTATCCATTAAATCATTGCCCAAACCTAGTAATAGACGACAATCGATAGCAAACAGGCAAACAAAACGGCCATCGAGTGAACGGAGATTTAAATGTGATCAATGCGAACGTATGTTTTATATTATTGAATGATCCAAACAAATGACAATAAATAACTTAATACTAATTTGTTAGGAATGTTTTTTACGCGAAAAGACGTAAAGCGTCATTTGGTTGTTCACACAGGTATTCGAAATTTTGCGTGTCCTTACTGTACGCAACGGTTTGGTCGCAAAGACCATTTAGTGAGACACGCGAAAAAGAGTCATAATAGAGACACGCGATCCTCTGCTTCACTAAAAGGTTCGCAGCACACAAATACTAAACCCATGCCAACACTAATTCAGCCAAAAAGTACAGCCATATCGCAACAGATGAACGGTTCGCCAAAAACTTCATTCGGTTACTCGAATAACCAAACTGCGGATCATTCGACTTTGTTATTACTTACAAATAATGAATGTGCGAGTTATGGCGCTCATGGATGCTCTAATGGAACCAATTCGGGTATTACTAGTATGAATGGAGTGAACGAGTCGATGTACGTGTCAGGAATGCACCACTCATTTGACCAAATGAAGAGTGAAACTCATGGCATTGGCGCAGCTCATTACTTCGCATTCCCAGTTAATTCTGCGAATTACGCTCACACCACGTTTATACCTCAATGTTTCGTTACCTCAAACACAAATGGTATTAATTCCTGCGGCAGCACATCAATGGCAGCATTTGGTAGTATACATACGCCAATACCGGTGCCTGTTTGTAGCGATCATTCCGGCGCTGCGAATGCTATACACGCCACCATCTCTTTAGATGTTAATCCATCACTACCTCACTTTAACCAAGCTTTCCAATAATTTGCTCAATTGTGCATCACAGTGGCTAAAATTAAAATCTAAACATTATTATTCCTATAAATTGTTATACGCGCACACATTCGCTCTGCCAAACTCTACCTCAATTCGAAACGAAGCACACCTCCATTTTTACAAGCGATTATATGCAAATCATGTGCCTTAACTTAGTTTTTTGCGGAAATTAAGAAAAAAATGCTCAAAATTATTGATTTCAATTGGAAGTTTTAAATATTAAAACAGTTTTTTGTTATTTTTTGTATGTTATTTTGTATGTTAATATTTTCATGTCATTTGTTTTTTTTTTCATTTTATAGCGTCATTTGTACATAAAACTGATGAAATAATTATTTTTTTGTTTAAACACGTTCCTAATTGCGTGCCAATTTCGTTATTTCATAAATGAAAATTGTATTGAAGTTTTATTTTTAGGAGAGAAATGATTATATCGAATGTCATAAATTGATTTGACCGGTGAATTAGTTAAGTAATTGAGAAATTATATGATCTTTAATCTATTTCTACCTCATTTTTATTTCTGTATTTCTTAAATAATATCTTATGAAATGATTTAATATTTTATATAATTATGATTACATTGAGAGTTAATTTCGGTTGAAAATAAGAAGAATGTTAATGATATGAAATTTGTTTGTAATGTATTTATTTTATAATAAATAAACAAGAATAAACGTTATCTGATTTTGTAAATCTTTTTAACATTAAATCAATGGAATTTTTCGTTGAGCAAAGCATACTAGTTTTTATCTCCTTTTAATTTTTAGCTTAACTGATTTTAAATTTCGAATGTTTTGACAATTATGTGGAGTAAGTCTTCATTAAAGCTATCGTTGTTGCGATTTTCCTTAAAAGTTTTGTTTGTTTCGCTTAAAGCGTTTTAAATTTTATAAAGAACCAATCAATTATAGCTTTTTTTTTGTAAAAAATTTAAAATACAATATAATATTTGTACTTTAGTTAAAAATATCAATATCTTGTTTATAACAGTTATGAAGTTTTAAAATCGATGTTTGATATCTAACTTTACTATTTAAATAATCGCCTGAAGTTTAATTTCTAGTTAAGTATAATTTTAATTATTATCTAAATATAAAAAATTAATAAAATACACAGAGTTTGTATTAATTCATTCTATTTAATTGTTTTCATTTGCACGATTTCAAAACATTTATACGGTATTTAGTTAAACTTTTATTAAATCAAATAAGAAGGTAAAGTTAAACTAAGTTTTTTAAAAATAGTTTTATTAAATTTATGAGTTATTGACATTTGTTTAGCAAATACATTTCCAACTAAATTACATAATATTGCCATTATTGCTAATAAAGTATCAATCAATTATATATTTCAATTTGACTATAGCCTATTGTGGTTTCACTAAAATCAATCAACGATTTCGATTACTTATTAGAAGATTAAATGAGACTTTATAACTATATATTGCTCTCATTTTGCTCGTAATACTGTAAATTTTGAAAGAAAACATTAGATAAAACTATCAACTAATTACTTAAATTCTTTGGCCTATCTTTTTTACTTTTGGAAAAATTCATTTTGACCTGACATGGAATTGTAATTTTCTATTTTGTTTATGTAAACTTTGAAATCAAAATAGGAATAATTAAAAGATAACAATATCGCAAATATGTTAAATTTTAAATCTAAATATATGATTTGTGAAACAACACTAGTAGTAAAACTTTATAAATTTAAGTCACAAGCATTTTTTAAGATAGAAAAATAGATCTGAGTATAAATCAAAATATAAATTGCTTATAATAAATTTATTGCATCGATAATTTGATTTTAAGTTATGTTTTCTTTGTTTTGTTAGAATACATCAAATGTATACATAAATACTTAAAAATCTAAAATACCTTACCAATAGGTATAGTAAAAAACAATAAATATTGGAATATATATATATATTTATAATATTTATAATTATAAAGTTTATATGTAAAAAATAATAGCTTTACAAAATTATAAAAAAATTGTCACGTAATTCCCAAAACCTTATAATTTGATTAGTGGTAATAAAGTAGTTGAAACAGTGATCAAACTTGTAATAAGCCCATAAACGGATTCCCCATTGCACTTGCCTGCCTTTTATTAATGCCTTTTAAATAATTATTTAATTAGTGAGGATTAAGCTCAGTTATTATGCAACATCACTATATTTCTCTATTATATTATGTAGGCTTTTAAGTGAGAATCGCCAAAAGGGCTTATTACAAACTAGCGATGGCATCTATTATGAATAAAACATCATTTTTTAAGTTAATATGAGTTCGTTTCAATGTGATTTGATTCGATTTGTTTTGAAAATACATTTATATTTTTTAAAGCGAGTTTTATAAATACATAATATCTTATGCGTGATAATGTCAACATAAATGAAATACGAAATAATGGATGGAATGTATTGCATGATCGATCATTAATTTTAATGTATGCTAAAGTAAAAAAACCTTAGAAAATGATTCGCACTGAGTATCATTCGTTTATAAAATGGGCAACAAAATTAAGAAATATATGATTTAAGTTGTTAAATGTAACAAAGATTATAAACAATTCAAAAAATAGAAGCATATGAAAGCCCAATAAAATCTATAAAATAAATATATAAAAGAATCTAAAAATAGAAAATAAAAATAAGTTTGATAATAATTCATTTTGATCTCGATTATTGCCCATTTTTTAAAAGCATTTTAAAAAATTCCATACGTATAGCTTAACACATGTTCTACCATTTAATATGCATGAATATAGATTTAAATTGATCTGTATCTGCAATGACGTGTTCTGTCGACCACATCACCAGTCAGTCTCTACTGTGCCCACATTTTTATAACTTTATATATAATTTGAAAGTAGAAAATGATGTTAGATATACTTTGAGATTCAATAAAATATAAATTTGGCAGCGAATTCATTTTTCTGACAACATTTGAATTTTTACAATTTCTCAATTCAAATACATGAACATTGGAATGAATTTAGTTCAGTGCAAATCGCACTCAACAAGTGTTATGTCATGTGTTTCTTCGTCTATTTGATGAACTTCTAGCAGTACTGTGTCTTCGTGCGAGTAATGCTTAACCATATCGTCATCCATTTGAACTGTGATTCTACACCAAAATTCAATACATTTTATTATAGCGCCTTATATTACAATAATTATTAACTAGAATCTGCGAAAATTACCCATTATTTCCATACTTAGGTTAAGCAAATAATCAACAAATAAAATGGAATTAGAAATACACTCATACAGTAAATAAAGCAATAAAATATAGTATAATGTTATACTTAATTATAGATTCACACAACATTATAGCGTAAGTATTTGAGAAAAATTAAGGTTCAGCTTACAAAATGATTTATAAAGCTAAAGCTCAGATTTTCCCAAAACACACTAAGAACTTCTCATTTCTAGCGAATACACTACAAAAATATTTATAAAACTTACCCTTTCTTACAACGTTTATATATATTTCTAATATTTTTTGCCTCAAGTTTGTACTTATTTTCAATCTAATAAAAAATAAGAATAATTAAAATGTAAAAGCCATAAAAAACCAAACAAATCAAAACATTAAACATACAGCTAACGCAAGGCCTACTAATGTTGGCGGCACTAAATGCAAAGGATGGAACACTTCTTCATTCTCTTGTTTTGCGTAAAGAAGCACTAAAGTATATTATAAAATGAGTTTAAAGAATTTAATATAATCTAATATAATTGAAACCTCGTTCATTTGTATTTGGATATCTTTCTAATTTAATTTTCTTTTGTGGACAAGATATTGCCATTTCTAACGAAGCTGTAAGAGCATCAGTAGTTCTTTCGCGTCTTTCAATTCTAGAAACAAATTCATATAAAATAAAATAATTTATGTTAAATTCATAGCTAAATATATGTTGGAATTGATGATTGAATATAATATTGGCATTGGACATTGGGATTGTCATCAAATATGTTGTAAATACCCAGTGTTTGTGGCAATCGGTGTAATGGGTGCAATAGGCGTTATAGGCGTAATGGTAGGAAGTTCAGACTCAGTTTCATACCCAGCAGTACTAAGATCTGTAGAATTATGACCGCCATAAAAATTAATATCTGCCGTTGTTATCTATACACATAAATATATCATTATAGCTCCGTTTAATAGTGGTATGGTTTGATAAATACTGAACTACTTTTTCGATATCATCACTCGGAGTAAACAAAACAGGAGGTTTTAACAAATCGCTCATAGAATAAAATTCTGAGCGCTCACTTGGCGGATGATACATCTCTTCCATCTTTTTGCGACCATCTTTACAAATCCAAATAAACAAAACATTGCAATTATTTTAAAGATTAAACAAATAAATCATAAAGTAATCAGATTATATTACTGCCTGTGGCCGAAAGTTTTCGTTTAGCAGCTCTTCTCTCTTCGTCTCTTGTTTTTCTTTCAGCGCCCTTCATATTAAATAATTTTTAAAAAGCAAAATGTCAAATAAGTTGCGTATATATTTTAAATAAATAGTTAGCCACCTTATCACAGAACACTTTGATTTGACAATATCCTCGATGTACAGGTGTGCTTCCTTCTCGAAAATCATCAAAAGTATCGAGTTGTAAATGTAATGGCAAACCCTTTAGCCCAACAAAATTAAAATTAATATTCAATAAAATTATAGATATATTATTATTAAAGAGAACTTACTTTGACTCCTTTCTGATTGCTAAAATCTGTGCTCAGACATTGCACTGCAACGTTTACCTGTAAGTGAAAACTTTATATTAATATACTAATAATATTTACTTATGAAATCTACAGTATATTGAGACACCAATATTTAATTTGAGAAATTTCCGCGTTAAAAAGTTCTATAATTGTACTCCAATAACAAGTTCTTAGTGCAGCATTTGCGTACATGTAAACACTTACGTAATAGGAAAGCAATGCAAAGCAAGTTAAGCAATAAAATTTATTTAGCTATTAGTATCAATATATTGTAAATGTTAGCAAAAGACATCACATGAAAATTTTTAGTGAGTAGTGAGTGAGCCCTCAGAGAAGCAGAGAATCAAAAAAAAAAAGACAAGAGTGTGAATGTTATATGATATCTATAACTTGTGGAAAAAATTTGCATTAAGTCTCTCGTATACACTGTATATAAAGAGTATAATCGCCTAAAAAATGTTTAGGATTGCTAAATAAGGGTATGACTCGTTTAGTTTTCATTTCCCCTCTATTTTGCAAACAAAATTTTAAGCAATATTGACAATTTATTGAAAATTAAGATACATGTTAATTAACAAGAATGTGTTAAGTTTTGCTAACATCTATGCGCAACAGTAGAGTAGAAAAGTTTATGGCAGTAATATTTAAAGGTTAATTGCTCGGAGATTTGAAAAAAGTAAAAATATGTGGCAATAACCTTTGCTGGCCCTTCTAATGGATTCCAATAAAAGGCTATTGCATTATGCGTTATTTCTTCGATTGGACCGACAATACCAGCAGAATTTTTGGTGTCAGCATCAAGAATACGTTGCTTAACGCTGTGCTGTCTGCTGTGCCAGAACTGCCAGGCCTTTATCTCTTCTTCGTGCAATTTCTCCTCTCGAAACACAAGCATTATAAGTGACTAAGAAATACATTGAAAAAAAATAATATTTTAATATTTAAAAAATTACAATTTATATTTAAAAATTACCTTAACAGTGGCACTTTTGAGCGGTTTATCGGCATCAGGAATATATTCTAAAGTGATGCCATAAAACTGACCCTTATTTATATAAGTAACTCTATCGTCTTCTCTTCTTTGGCTCGTGGAAATCGGTGATTCCAAAAAATATTTGAATCCGACATCTGAGTGTCTATAGGTGTTAATATAAGTGTAGAATCATATGATTTCTATAATTATTATTATTATTTACCGCACATTTTATCGTTCAGAAATAATAATTAAATTCAGTAATATTACAAATCTCTATTTAAAATTAATATATTTTTGAAGGTTTTTGTACCAATCAAAACTTACCAAATTATAGTTTCCATTTCTAATCTTTAGATATATAAAGTAAGTTAAAATAAAATTACTTTACATATTTATTTATTTATGCAAAAGATTGTGGAAATGCTTGATTTTGGCAGTCGATATCAAAAAATATTTGAGGATAAAACATTTTGCATGCAAAGAAAACTTTTTTTTTAATTTGATCATATTCAGTGTTATTATTGAAGCTATCTATTTCCAAATATTAATTTAATGCTAAAGAAAAAGTCGCTAAATCAAAGAAAATAATTAGTGTTCATTCAAAATCATAAATTTTTTATATGACTATAAACCAAAAAAGATTTAAAAAACGTACTTTAGTAATTAATTAAACCTCAGTTAAAATTTTATATGCAGAAAATTTTACCCACAAAAACATAGAAATAAAAGCTTTTAATTCTAAGCTTAATTTTAGATCATTGTGATATTTTATCAACAGATATAATTTAGGTTTACAAATACAGTTTTATAAATTTGAATGGCAATAAGTATATAAATAAATAAATGCGTACATTTTTGGTATTTGTATTTTGTCTACTTCTGAATTTCTGCCATATTCATGCCATGATCTTCTGCTTCCACCCGACGCTTTTGTAATGCCTGCTGGAGTGGATGACGCGGAATTGGATACTGATCCTGATGACCCAGACTGATCGATAGGTGATCCAACTGGTAAAATGGCTTGAGCTTGAGATAGCTCTGTGTAATCGAATATCTAAATCGTTTATAAACCAATCGTTATTTGTGATTTGCTAACTGATTATACATACAGCATATGAATAGTTTATAAAATATTATCAATTTGGGAGATGTTTACTTTCTTAGATTTTAAAATTCTGCACAATGTAATTAAATGTTTTAGTGGTGCAGGAACTTTGCAATGGTTACAACAGACAACAGTTTTATTTAATTGTGCTGTACGTCAACCGGTTCATAAGATATAATACATATTTAATTCGGGTTTTGGGTGTTTTTTGGCTTTCGTCTACACTAATATATTATTCGAATTAAAATAAAAGGTTAAAAATAAGTTTCAATTCAAAAATGATTTTGAGTTTGATTTTAATATCATAATTATTGGAATTATTAAAAATAATTTTAATTCCGATCCATTAGTATCAACTGATTGTCATTTTAATAAAAAGGAAATATTTAATACGCTTTTAATTATACATTTGTAATAAATCATTTTTGGACAAAAAATAAATTGATAGTTCTGTTGTAATTAATTTTGTCGGAATAAAAGATTTTAACATCTGTTAAAAAGAGCTCATTTTGATTTTAGGTTTAATAAACTCTTGCGATACAAACCAATCTGCGGTTACGTGCATACGTAGCGATACATAACACAAACTTACGAACACAGGTGAAAACGAAAAAACTACAAATCGATTTACGTTATATTGGATTTCGTCAAAATGAGTTTAAATTTATACAATTATAATATTCAAAGTGATTTTAAAAACTCCACCCTTTAAACAAAACCTTTTAAACTTAAAAGGAAACGAAATTTAAATTAATTAATAACTTTAAAATTAAAAGATAGTAAAAACATTCTATTTTGACACTTTTTAAGAATAGCAGTCAGAAATTATTTTTAGCTTATATTTATCGGCTTTCATTACTATTATTACAGAATTCGTTTTTATAAGATATTTTATAAAATATGCTAATTAAGAACAGTGTGTTGATTAAAAGAAAATTTACTAATTTAATCTAAAACGAGAGACACATTCATAGTGAGCTCACTTTTTCTGCATATGCATACTTTTGTAATAATTTTATTAGTTGTGCCCAAAAGATAGCAAATCCCTTTATTAAATATAAAAATGCGAATGCGTAGACGGACTAACAGACAGACAAATGGACGGAAAGGGTCAAATACATAATCTCTAATTTTTTGTAAAAGTGAGCTAAAAATATATTCCTAAGAATGGAAAGTATTAAAAATAGATTTAAAATTGAATTTATAGTACAATTTATAGAACATTAGTTATATTTAACATGCAACGTTTTTTTCTAAAATTTATTGTTAGAAAAGCTTATTATTTTGTACGATAAAAGATAAAAAATTACTTAAACATTTGAAAAAAAAGATTTTAAAGTTTTGTGGAAAATAGTTGAACGCACAATGAATACCAAAGTGCGAGGTATGTATGGAGGTATCGAGCAATCGCATCAGTTATACGGAGTGAAGCATAAAAAAGTTTTAAGATAGAGAAACAAACATTTTTCATGTGATGGAAATAGTGGTCAAAGCCCTCACAACATCTAATTTAAGAGCACATATATGTAATATGGTATAATTCTGCACATCCCTTATCAAAAAATATTAAAAAGCATCACTTGTTGTGTGCATTCAAGGACATCATAAATTTTTATTTAGACTCAATTTCTATTGTACTTAAATATAATAATCACTGACAATCATTTTTCACAATTAAATAAAAAATAAAATAAATGTTTGTTGGGTTATTTTATCTAAAAATTAGTATATCTAATTTAAAATTTATATTATACAAAAAAAATATATGGTAGTCAAACAGTTAATGTTCTGCTAAAACTTAATTACAGGTATATTAATATTAAGGTTCCATTCTGTCAATGCGTTCTATATTCGCAGCGACTTATTATAATATATTGCGAATTAATATAATATAAACGTAGAGACTTGAAAATATGTTTTGTTACGATACGGCAACAAAAAATCAAAAAATCAAAAATAATGTGTATGGAAGAAAAGATAGCAAACCTGTGGAAGGGTTCCATTTTCACCTCTTGGAGTGATAGTCGCTTCACCGATGCCACTATCTGGAGATGGTAAATCGACAGTTAGTCCGTGTATAGTAGTTTTATAAGAAGTCGCACCATTATTTGCATTGGTTGTTGTGGGTTGTTGTCGCAAATAGCGATCGAGGAATGATGTGGTTTCGCTATCGGTAGTTGTTGTGTAAGTAGCAGTGGCTGGCGTTGCACTCAAATGCTGACGTACTGTTTGGTATTGATCGTTGGATGTGGTCGTATTGCCTGTTGAAGTGGTAGGGTAGTAATCACGATAAGTTATGTAATCAGCAGTCAAATACACTGTTCCACCATTAGTGCGCGCATTACCCGCTTGAGTAACCGTTGCGTATTGAGGTGACACACCAGTATTCACCTGTTATCGTATAGTGATAGTGATTCAGTCATACATTTGTATGGTAGTGGTAGTGGTCATACCTGTACAGCGTATTGTCCGGTTGTTGAGATGTCATAAGTAGGCGTTGCGAACGTAAGTTGTGCTGTTCCTGGTGGATAAGGCTGTGCTGGTGCTAAAGAGATCACAGTAGTTGGTGGCGATGGTTCTAAATCTCGATTCCTATCCACTCCACCAGAAACAACGTCAACCATGGTTGCAGGAGATGCTAATGGCGGTAATGGATCTAATGGTTCGGTTTTGATATGAATGTCATTGTGATGTAATACTGATGAATTGGTTGTGGGTATAAGTGTGTGTTCGCCGGATCGTGAGTTTCCCGATGTGACCACAATTGTTTGGGTTTGCGTGTCTCCATTCGTTATTATAGAGCCCGACGATGGAACTATCAATTGACGAATTTTTTCGTGTGGAGAACTTCGTTGTGGGGAAACGTGTCCATTTATAGGACTGGAATGAGTCATTTGTTCTTCATCTGAATGCCTGTTTGGTGACGAACCCACTGGAGAACTACTAGCTGTCACTATAGAAGCGGTTTGCACCAATTCAGCAGTATTTACAGAAGTGACCGGTACTGTGCTGATATTCAATTATATTTAGAGTAATACCGTATTTTACAGACTATAGCCCGCACCCCTTGTATTGCCCGCATACTACTTTGCGTACTAAAAATAAAATAAACATTGTATACCCCGCACCATGTATTGCCCGCATTATTTTTCTCAAGTTTATGTTATAAATGGATTCAATAAAGCCAATTTACTTGATAATTTTCTTATTTTTGAGATCGAAATTGGCAGTAAAGACATTGAGAAAGAGTAAGATCAAAAATTTTATACAATACATTAATATACTGGAAGCATTTAATATTGAATCACATGAATAGTTTAAAGGTTTTTAATATCTTAATTAAATTTAATAAAATTTTTTGTATAGCCCACAAAGTAAATATTCTAAATATTTTCAATTTTTATCTCACTTTCTCGAGCTTATGGATTTGAAAATGTCTGTCCGTCCGTAGTCCCGGTGTCCGCACTCGACAATTGAATGTAGCATGTATTTTATATTGTTTAATTTTGACATTTTTGAAAACTTTAGATTAAATAATTATATATTTCTTTAATAACTTAATAGCTTGGATAAAACTATAAAAAAGTGATATCTCTATGAATGTGTGGTTCTTGTTTTGTTGTAAGCCCGCGGAAAATAATCCGTAAAATACGGTATTTATTGACATTTAATAAAGTAGAAGTATATAGTTTACCTCCAAACCATTTCTTGTAATGTTCCATCAGATTTGCCATCAGTAGTCAAAAGGGCTATCCCTTTACTCGATCCATCGACAACTACTGGTAACTTATAGTAGTCATAGAGTGGATGAAGACCCTGTACAGATCCGTTTGTATTTTGAGAATCGTCAGAATTTCCGTTTATATTAAGCATTGCGGCTGTGGCTGCAGTCAAAGGATGTAATTCTTGATAATATGCTGTCGTAACACCTTTACAGTAATAATGGTATAAAATATTGTAGAAAATATAGAATCATAATGAGTTATGTATTTATGTAAAGTTAATGAAACATATATGATTGGGGTCTAGAGTACAATAATCCGCTATAATCGATAGGGAATGATGCGACGAAACCATTTTGGTAATAAAAAATAAAAGTTCAATCGGCAATTCAAATAAGTTTGTTGAGTTAGTGCTTAAAAAAAATATTTGTCATGGGCTTGGTTTTCAACCATAATCTTACGCCATTTATTCTAGACTCTAGATTCTAGAGTTTAAATCGAGTACATTCACATTTAGGGATTTTTCCATTTCATATAAGTTTTTGCTATTTTTTGATACGCTTTCGTTTTGGCCTTACCTGACAATACATTGTCTATTATATGATATTGAATGAGATATACATATTTAACTATTGTCTACTATTAGCTGCTATTAATGTCTAGGGCTTTAAAAATCATTAGAAAAACTAGTGCCAAATCGTTTGTTAATGGTTAGAAAAATTCGTTAGAAATTTTAAATACTAAATTAATTTAAAAAAGATTTAAAGTTATTTAAACCCTAAAATATTTCATTGAAAACCTTACTGTTATTAAAAAATACTTTAAAATGAAATGTTTAGATACAGAAACTAATGATTGTGATAGTTATGATTTACAGAATTCACTTATTCTAAATAAATTAATCGATAACCTCATCCAAAGGATTTAGTAAATATTAAATTAGAATACTTTGTACCAATTTACTAATTTATATAATTTTTAGTTCTTTTTAAGCTAAATTCTTTGAAATCGTTAGATTAGTTAGAAACGATAAAAATTTTGAGGTGAATTTAAGGTCTACAATGAATAATATGTAGTTATGTTTTGTTGGAATTTAGTAAATGTGTATAAAAAGTGAATGACTGAATGGTTATTAATTGATTAACGATTTTCAAATCCCTATTACCGTTTAGTGTAATTAATAAACTGACCTTCATTGACATTCGCCACATCAGGCATTTCACTTTTAATCACAATTTTGATGGTTTGGTTAGTTTTATCCACGCATTCCAATAGTGTATCACAAGTTAGTTGTGTTCTGTGGTTGTGATTGTGGTGCAGATGAGGATCAATGCCTTCGCGTTTGATTATAATCCGTTTGTTATTGTTGTTGCCGTCATGAATGTCATGTATGTCTTGAATATGGTGTATGTCGTGGTGGATGTGGTGTATATCATGGATGTCATGGATGTGGTGTTGAGATCGTTGCAGATCGTTATGATGGCTTTGATCATCCAATTTGTCTAATGATGTTCTTCAATAGAAATAATATTCGATTAGATTGACGGCCATTATTAAAAAATTGCACATTTAAGAAAACGTTACGCGAATAATGGTGGTTCGCAGCGAAACATTAGATGTTAGGTTTAGGTTTGGCAACTATAAGGTCAGTAACCTCAACAGTGACCTGACCGACCAAATGACGCAATTCACTGTAAACCTACGAAACTATACGATTCACTACAGGGGAACGGCAACGATATAACAAAACCATATAACGCTAATGTTAACGCTAACGCTGACGAACTCTCGTCATACGTCCATCCTATGTTTGGTTGAGCGCATGCTCAATCAAATACATTGCCCAATCCCTAACTATTGCCAATCCGATGGGATGTGCAACTATTTCATACGTTAATACCAATACTACTAACCATTCTATTACTATATACTGTATATATTTTTAAAAGAATATTTTATTTTAGCTTTAAAAATCCAATGAAAAAACAATAAGTATACGAAATAAGTTGTCAATTTGGGAAAATTATTTGTTGATTATATTAAAACTATTCATTACTAGACAATTTAAGGTGCAATACTGAAACAAAGCGATTACCAAAAAAAGAACCGATAAAAACTATAACGAAAAACTATATTCTATACTAACGCGTACTAAAATATTGGCGATTAAATGGATGTGAATGAAGCAGAATTTGTTAAAATTAAAATTAATAAAACATGTACTATTATTTTGGGTTCTCGTGAACGCTAACCTTGCATAGCTCTCACTGAACTTCTCGAGAGTGATAGCTATTACTAAAGCCATTTATCTCATACCTGGAATTTTGCCTGAGGGGGTATTACCAAGTTTAGTATGCAATCGCTCGCCCGTACACAAGCAACTGCTTTCTGCTTTGCTTTCCAACAACTTATACCATCCAAACTCAAATAGTAAACATTTTAAACTTAAATATAATATTTTATTGCAGGCTTTATTAGGTTTATAGCATTGGAGGCAGTTTAGATTTACTGATAATAGCCAGCCAAATGACATATGATGGCAAATGCCAATTCAATAGCAAAATGTGAATGCATGCGAATTGTGTGAATGCGAAACACTTTTTTACTTTATGTATTAACGCATAACACTAACGCAAATCTACAACACATATATTAATTGAGATTCGAGATGAAATTAAAGGCAATCTAACTCATTGCTATGGATCAACGATTTTCAAACATTTCAATGCGTTAAATCAAGCATTTTTAATATTACAGTATTACAGCTTATTATAAGAAAGTTTTTGATAGAAATCATAAAATTCATATTTCATATGTTGAGAGTAGAAACACAATGTGTTGGCTTAGTTCGTCTAAGTTATGGTTAGTCCCAGTGTACTGATGACCCAATGTGTAACGTAATAATAACAAATTATAACAATAGTGATTCTCTCAAGTGAAATGTCGCCAAATCAGTATACCGTAAAGAAAGCTGCGTTACGCGATCTTACTCTATCTAATGGCAACATATGACAAATGATGCGAATCCACAATCACTACTACAGTATACTGTATAGTAGTAGTCAATCAAATAATAAACTGTGTGCTTATACCGTATGGCATATCATAGAAAGACGATTGAAAGTTATGGAAAACAATAGTATGATGAGAGTTAAATGCGCTAAAATATTAATTAATGTAGAGTAGTGAACATGTATGTGTGAATACAATGCACTAAACTGTACGCACTATACTACACTATACACTATATACTATATACAGATATACGTATCACACTTACCTTTGCGGACTTGAAGGTCTTCCACTATCATCATAGGGTTGGGTGAGTGTCGGTTGTGGGGGCTGGGAGTCCATTGTTGTATGTTGTGGTACATCAAGTCTATCTGGTTTTACAGCTATTCAACCTGTTTTTACTCTCTCAATACCAACACAACTGTCCTCAAGTTTTGCCCTCAGATATCAGTTCCTACTACTTGTTCACTGAAACAGTCAATGAATATTTGTTGATCATTTCGCACACATTTTTATGAATAGTGAATACTAATTACTAAATAATGATTAATATGGTCCAGCTGTGAGTTATGAGCACAACACATCAACAAGTGTCACATCAATTCATTAACAACTTTATATTATAACTTATTTTATTATACTCTATAATATAGTGGATCATCGTTAACATTAAACATACCAACTATGTGTCCATAAATTAACGTTTAGTGACCATTAGTGTAATTCAGCGTTCAGTCTGTTTGCCAAAAACGGAATTTTACCTATTATTGTGATCACAAATACCTGACATGAATGGTGTAATGGCGAAATCGCAGCAAATCTATGCACAACAATATGGTGGGGATAGTTGTGGGGGTAATAATCGGTATAAAGCTTTCTATTGGCTATTTCACTACACCTTACTTTAATCCAAAATGGAGGGGTTATACACAGGTGCGGAAAAAGCCTTATTTCCAATTATAGCGTTTCCTAAAATTTCTGCGAAACATCTTCTGGTAATGCATAGCTTATGATGGCTTATAATACAAGAAGCCAATGTATACTGTATATATGTAGTCGAAATATTTATTTATTTACAGGTAAACTCGCGTTAAATCATTTTTTAAAGTTTAAAATGTTGTTAACAATTTAGAGTTTTAAAAAATTTGTTTGACTTAGACTTAAGACTAAGAGTTACGCATCAATCGGAATGTATTTTAAAAAATAATTAATAAAATCATTACAATTTTTATTAATATTTCAATGAATATTCTTTCACATCAATTAATACTTAAAGATTAATCTATTATATTTTAATGATTTCATTTTATTAATTATTAAAGAAGCATTTTTCCCAGACAACTCATAAATTTATATTATTGCGGTTTTGAAAATCGTAAGTTAAATTGGTTAGAAAGTTTAAATTCTATGTTGATTTAAAATTGAGTTGAACTTTAGGATATTAACCTATTTTCTTATCAAAATGGGTAGGGATTTGCGGGACTAAAAAACTGATTAATCGGGAGGGAATCGGGAACAAAAACGTACCAAAAGCGGAATAGGATCTGAGGTACCAAAATTTATTTTTACAGTGAAACACACAAGTATTTATAACTCAACACAAAACTATTCATAAAACATCGCACATATGATTTGCTTACACACAACTTTTCATAAAACAGGCAAAACTTTCCATAACGCGTCAAAAGTTTTATTGCGTTGCTTTGTTTTTG
>JAQIXJ010000758.1:0-27723 GCA_034700185.1 Phthiracarus laevigatus | reverse complement strand
AGTCTATAAAGGTCTTCACAAACAGACAGATAGACAGACAAACAAACACACAAATAATGTTTTTTATATATATTGATGATTGTAAATTTTTGAGCATTAGAACTAATATTCTTAAATAACAAAATTTATTTGATAGGAATTGACATTTGGTACGCGTGTAATGTTACGAAAATAAAACCCAAGGTTACGTAAAACTATTTGAGTTTTGAAGTTAGTAAATAAAACTTTAACGTAAAAATGATACATTTGTCAGTGAATTCAAAAATACTAAATACACAGATAGAAAAATAACCTGTATATATATATACATATATATATCTGATTGATTTAATAATTAATTTTATTAAAAATAAATTTGTACATTTGAAGCAAAAAATTTTAATGTCTGAAATTGAAGTGTTTTTAGTTAATCACACACTGTTTACGCGTTAGTGAATTAAGTGATTGACCGAATCAATGATTTTTTATTGCAATTTTATTACCGTATCAAATATTTGATTGCGTTGCATCGCTTTCACTTGAATTAGGGTTTCTTTTTTATCAAACCTTTATTGTTAAACTCTCTAAGTCTATACGTCGAACTTATTTGAAAATAAACTTAATAAATGAATTTTATTATTGATAAAGAACGAATGGGGTTTCGATTAAATATAAGATAAATGATATGGACGTGAAATAATAGCACTTATATTATATCATAACAGGGGTTTTGTAATCGATAGTAAGCTTATACGCTGATACGGATACGGATGCGGATGCGACTAATTCTAATAGAATGGCCAAATAATGCTGAGTTGTCTCCATAATATGGGAGCAACTATTTTTTTTTATTTACTCGCCAATTATATACTGGTACGATCAAACGAGGCTAAAAAAATTATTGATCAATGAATGGTTTTGGTGCGATCAATATGGACATCAGCTTTCTTGCGTTGCCGTTCAATCACTATCAGCATTAAGAGGAAATAGCAGAACACACTGCTATTTGATTGTATAGGAGTAAACGCGTAAGATATTCAGAGAACGTCTTTTATAACATCATCATCAATCATGATTCGCCATAATGTCAAAAGATTGCCCAATAATGTGTCTGTTTTTGTTCCCAATAAGTACTACATGCTAACAGAATAGCAATAAATAACAGTTTGATTTTATTTCCATCGCATTATCAAAAACACGACTAAAAAATTTGCTCTTAATTTAAACAGTGATGGCTGTGTCAGTTTTATTTGGTTATTTGGTTCACGCATCCAAATAGTATTAAAACTCTTAACTATTTTAATGAACATCAAATATATATTACAAAATTAAAAGTAGTTCTTTAAAATAAATGTATTGTGTTTGAGCCCTGAATTGTAACTGATATGATATTCAATTGGCGGGCTCTTTAGAAAGTTTGGGGATTTTTCTATAAGATTCTATGGAACAACCAAAATTTGGGCGTAAAAACGAACAGATAGTCAGAAATTAATAAGTAGGATTTTAAAATTTATTTTTAAATTTTAAAAAATCTTGAGAATATCAGTTTAAATTTTAACGAATAAATAATTAATTGATTCGTGTAACAGTCGTTTGTTTAATTAGATGACAGTTAAGATGAATCACTGGAATCGCGTGATTATTAAACGTATTATTTTTTATAAGCAATATTCGTTTAGAGCAATTTAACCTATTATAACGATATAATATAAGCAATTACTATATAATAATACATTATGCTAAATGAGTTCATTTCCAATAATGCAATTAATTTTCAGTTTAAATTGCCGTTCGTTTCCATAAGTTGCGCGTAAATAACGGGTTTCATTAACTAACGGATTTATTTAAAAAGTATTTCTATCGGATATATTATATTGGGTAATCACAAAAGTTGGTCGCAAATTCGCAGCGAATAAGGGGAAGAATCTGTCCACTCGTACTTAATAATAATAATTCAAATGTTTTTCAAATTAAATCAAAATTTTATTTTTCATTTACAAAATACAGTAATCTTTAAATATTCTCGAAACTACAAAATTTTGACACTGAATATTCTGTTTATCCACTTTTACTTTTCCTTCTTCTGCGTCTCCTTTTCGGTGTTGCGCCTTCTTCTTCGCTTCCACTCTTGCTTTTTCTTCCTCTCCTTTTTCGCGATCCAGATCTTGACCTTTTTCTTCTTCGCGAACCACTCCTTGACTTTCTTCTTCGTCTCGACTCTAACACAACACCTCCTGATCTCAATCTTGTTTTCTTCTCTTCGCACTCGATTTGGGTTTCTGTATCACTCATGTTCCGCTTCAGATAAAAGTGAATTAAACTTTGATTAGAATTTTGCGACTGAGTCTATCGAAAGCACAATTGACAATGAGATCGAAATATTAAAAACCCGATTTATATTAAAGCCAAAAATATACGTCTCGTGCAATCGTTTAACGAAAGTAACTATTGTTTCAATTAATAACGTTTTATACTTTCAAAAGATTGCGCGTTAACTCAGTAACTAAATTAAACTATAGTATTGTTGTTATAATAGTTGACCGTTAATCCCAACTTTATATTCAAAAAAAATTTAAAGTTTTATTTAACGACAATTATTACTGGAATATTCGAGAAAAAAATTATATCAGACAACCACCAAAAATTAAAAATCTCGAGACAATTAAAATTGATTACTTTGGTTTTCAAATTTCATGTTTGGGTTTTTATTCAAAGTAATCGATAAACATATTATCATATCTTTCAAGCCTTAAGATTATCACCAAATTAATACATTGCTGTATACTACTTACATTGTTTTACGTAAAATGCTTTTGTATAGCTTACTATCAATAGCGATGTGGTGTCACTTAGTGACAACTGAAAACAGTTTTACGGATCTAATTGACGCATTACGTGAAGAGTCTGTGACAGTGGAAGAGAACCTAAACAATGATGCGTTCACTAATTTGAATATTCCTATCGAAGTGATCACTGACGTTGACGCCGAAATCGTCACCAGTTTTACCAAAATTGGAGATATCGAAGTGGACGCAGAAGTGCACGAAGTCATTCCAAAAGAAGGCCAATCATCGGTACCGGAAATAGCTGTTGTGCCTGAATTGGGTGATACTGCGCTGCCTGAAGCTAACTTTGGTGCATATAATGGCGATGGCGATGATAATCCTGATGATAGAAGAGTCATCGACCACTTTAAATATGATGATATTGGAGATAGAAATTGGAGACCATTCAATGATCCAAACGCCACTGATGTGGAAACCGTACCGCCGACCGAACCCAAAACAGATGCGCCAAAATCTTCGTTCACTATTTGGCCAATTATTTTGGTGGCAATTTTGTTTATGTTGTTTATAATGATTGGTCTGTGTTGGTAAGTATTTGATCAATTTCTTTGATTTCTTTTTAATTATCCAATTAAAGTTGGTTTATGCTTTGCTATATGTAAAGGGCTATCATTACATTTTGCAAAACTAAAAGACAAGAGGATGAAGAAGAAAGACATCGCCTATGTTTGGATGGAGCCGTGACTCCATCTGCTCAAGAAGCATCTGATTCTACTGGTGGGACAATACCTCCATCACCGGATTCATCAACATCACCATCACCTTCACCTTCGGAAGGCTCAAATGCTTTGCCATCACCCCAAGAAGACATTTCGACTAGAACTGCGGATTCAGATAAATCTACGAGCACTACCGCTGCGAATTCCCAAACTGTTTCACCAACTTCTCCAATAGAATCACCAAACAAGTGAAGCGGTGTTTGAATTGTATTAATTTATTTAAAGATTTAAATTATTTTGATCAAAATTTTTTCAATAATTAATTATCGTTTACATTTAAAATAAGATGTTTTTTTATTGTTTTATATTAAAAGTAATTAATTGTATGATTGTATTAATATTACATTGTATTAAATTTAAAAAACGCTTTTATCAAATTATTTTGTTCTTAAAAATCAAATTATTTAAATTTGGTAAAATTACTTGTTTTTTCTTTAGTAGGACACTATGAGAATTTTTCATGTAAGTTTCAACTGCTAGCAAATCATGCAATTGAATTGTCGTTTCAATTTAGTATATCATGGGTTTGCACATGCATTGCTTTTGTTGAATTTCAAATCACATGCTGTCATTGTTTCTTCTAATCTTCGATTTTCCTAATAAAAGCAAATTTCAATGGAAACAAAAACTTTTTCGAAACAATAAAATGTTTGTTAATCTAAAGTCAATTCAGCCATTTTTTTGTTAATCTAAAATAAAAATGACGAAGAAATTTAAAAGTCGTACAGCTATACTCGAAGAATATAAAAGAGTCAAGGAATCGAATATAAAAGAATATACTCGAGTCTATTTAAAGGTGCAATTAGTTTGGGTTTTTCTTAATACATGCCATCCCATTGCTCTAAAATGAAAACATTTATACCAAACCGATAAATAAATTGTTTTTGAATGCACCAATTTTTAATAAATTTTTATCATCAAATTCAACCATTCATTTAAGATATTTTACGTTAAACCAAACCATGAGCATCTTTATTTTTAATAATGGAGCTCTTGAAGCGAAAATTAAAAAATTAATGATTCGTTCCGAGAGAACATTAATGATCCATTGAGATAAAAGCTATAAACTTAAAGTTAACGTCAACTCTTCTAAGAAAACTATACCTTTCGCTTTATCTACGTTTACTTGTATTTTAAACGCGGTATTATTTTTGAGTAAACATGTTTACAGTAAAAGTATATTAAACCGTTTTAAATGTCAAAATGTTAATAAATTTCTTATTTTCCCTGTAGTTATTTAGCGAAGATAAATAATATTTTCTCAGCAAAAATTTTCGCATCATGTCGCTCTTCATTAAGCAATGAACGAATTTGGCATCCATTCCATTGTATTCCCTTATTTAGCCAATGAACAGTTAACAAAAGCTAAAGAGGGAAAAAAGAGAGCGAGAGATTATAACTGGAGACAATAAATCGTTTGGACGAGAAGAGAAATTTGTTGAATCAATAAGTTTCGCGGAGAAAATGGGGAGAAAATCTTTTCTGTTTTCGCTTGTTTTTTGATATTAAAGAGTAAATCACTCGTTAAAAATCAATGTGGAAACAGTTGTGGCCGTGTCTACAGAGGGCGTAAAAACTTTTACCCATTTTTTTGAGCATAAGAGAGAGCGAAAATAATAGCTGATAGAGTAAAAGTGAGTGAGAGAAAAGCGGGAGAAAAAAAGGAGAGAAAAACGATGCTAAGATCATAACCGCAAAGAGATGGTTCTGTTCAATTTTGATGTTGAATATATATAAGTTATATATAATGTATAATACAGAATACTATACATTGAAGAATGCAATCGCACTATATCTGCATCGCCGCAGAAATGCGATAACCAACACATCGACAATAACAAGTCTTTTTCTCACAATACATTGACATGAAATGAGAAAAAAATCAGAATGAAATCGCAGTACTCGTGACATCAAAACGCCATAATCGTCCGCGTGTTCTCATTTGTATTGCATTTTTAAAATGTATAAATTATTATTGCTCTCTTACTTCTCATTTGCGTGAATACATTATTTTCCTAGAAAATCAGCATAACTTAATAAAACATTTCCATTTGCAAATAAATAGAGCTATTTATCATCATTTGTTAACCAAAGTATAGTTCTCTTTCTCTCTACTTTTTTTCGTGTGTGCCGAAGATGTGCTGTACCGGCAAAATGTGCTTATTCTTAGTCATAATCATTATGGCCATACAGAATATGAGCACAACGTTGTCATCAACAAAATACAAAGGTAAATATATTTAAGATAACTCTTATGGGAATAATGACTACTCTTGTGTACATTTGCCGAAAGCATATTAACCCGTAATATCATCCACTCTATTGCTTAGTAGAAGAAATTGCACTTAACTTTTACTTTTCCGTGCTTTTGTGTTATGAATAAAAAATTAAAATTCATTAAAATTTCATAGCTATATCTTTACTGCCAAACTAATGTTTATGTGTGCTCCGAGTCTTGTCATGTTATTTAATCATAAAATTTTAATAAATTAAATGAAAATACTAAATAGAGAAACGCAAATTCTAAACTTTGCGATTAAAGATGGAAATGAGATTACACTGATGTTAGACAGCTAAGATGAAATTGCATACAAAATAACTTATTACGTAAATCTAATAATAATAGAAACTTATTTGTATTTTCATTGATCGATACGCCGTTTATTATCGAATGTAATTATTATTGACAATGAGTAGATTTTTATACAATTTATTAAGTTTCAGCTATATATTGCGTATGATATTTAGTGCTAATAAATCTTTTATGTATTCCGTAAGAAAGCAGATATTTTCGATGTAAAATAAGTTTATTCATAATCATATATTACGCAGTTGTAAAGCGATATGGCATGTAATATGGCAAAGTTGAACGTCTTAATAATGACTTTGTTTTTTATATAAGTTTTGCAAAAACACATTGAATGTAATTCTAGATGTTTATATACATATATGAAAAATAATAAATTGATATTAATTGCGTTAAAGATTTCCCAGATTCTATAATATCATGCGGTACAATGTTTTTAGTTCTTCGAAAATCTCCTAAAAATTCATTACTCTTAATAACCAGAAGTAGTGTTACAGGAAGTAGTTAGTAGTCATTGTGAAAACTTGTATTGTAGTAACGATGGTTTAAATTAATATTCTTGTTATACAATTAATTTTTCTAATTTTTTGACAGATGGTGGAAAGCCCAGTGATTTTTTTGTTTAATTTTGAATTTTTCGAAAAATAAACCTTAAAATTTGAATCATCAAAAATATTACAGTATTATTGTCTCGACTGTAACCGAGTATAACAAAAAGCTAACTTTTGATTAGGCACTCCTTACCATAATCAGGCAATTTATAATAGTTGTACATTAATTTACAAAATTAAGAGATTGAAAATTTTTTGAATTTTTCTATGAATAATTAGCATAGCCTAAAGTATTTTAAATATTCGTTATATTTAATAGTTACACCGACCAAAAAGTATTTGAAGTCTATCGAAAAAAAAGTTTTTAATTTCGGTAGTCTGCAAATACTTTATGGTCGGTGCAACTATTAAATATAACGAATATTTAAAATACTTCAGGCTATAATAATAAACAAGTTCCGTTATAGACACTTATAGCATTCATTCAATTTTCAGTATTCTAGCTTTAGTGATGTGACTGAAAAAGTTTAATTATTATTAAAAATTTAATAATTGGATTTTAAAATTAAAGTAAAACCATCAAATTATTTACTGATGACTATTTAATTACCGACAATTCTAATTATGGATTATTACAATGTATTTGAAATATTATTTGACTTTGATACCAAAAATACTTATGTAGAATTGCCATTAAGATTTTGTTTTGTGTATTCTGTTTGAATTTTGTCTGTTTTCTATTGTGGCACAAAAAATTTATGGCAATTTTTAAACTATATGTTATGGAAACAAAATTTTGATAAATTTTTGTACCATTTTATGTTTATTTTAGTTTACTTTCTATCACATATCGATAGACAAATACATTAAGAGAATTCATAAAAAAAACATTGAAACTTTGTATTGTTATTTTTGCAAAAGCTTACGTTTGACTAATGGTCGTATGATAGCGAATGCCTTTTTTTATAACTCAAACATTTTTGAGCATTAAATTTTAAATAAATATTTTAAATATGAATGAATAAAATACATTTTGTGTAAAAAACTTAAATCTCTTAGATATATTTTATAATGTAAATTTTTAAACATAAAATATTAATTTTGAGATTTGCGCTTTTATATTATACTATAATATTGCGAACAAACTACTATTTTAAAATATTAATGGACACAGATTTAATACTAGAATTATTCTAATTTGGAATTTAGCAGTGAAAGTCGTTCGTAATTAATTATGTTATAATGTTTAGAAAAGACAAATTTTAAAGTAAACTAATAATAGGAAAAATGAGAAAAAGATCTCCACTATAAGTTGTTTTAGTTAATTGTTTGTTAGTTAGCTGTTTTAAAAATAACCTGAAAAATAGACAAACATGTGATTGCTAAGTTGTGCCAATAGTTTGAGGCCGGGAATGTTACAAAACTGAGGTAAGATTGAATTTTAAATGTTGCGACGTAAAACATGATAAATCGAAACTTATATTCTGTATTCCTATAATTCCAAAACTTTAAATATTCATGTAAAAAATCGATTTAACATTACAATAATTTTCTTGTAGTATTAACAGTATAACGCGTTAAAAATTGCCTCAAATCCTCATAAATATTATACTTTTTGATTAATACCTGTGAAAATAAAGTAAGGTATAAATATTTAATGTTTTATAATTAATATTTAAATTGCAGTTTAACGTTTTCGTACAAAATTTGACCATTGCTGTAATAGTAACTGTTTAAATAAACAAATAACAAAACGGCACAACTTTACTTATTAATCTTTAAAACCTTATAATTTTGAAGTGTTTCCGTAACCAAATGTTATGATATATGAATGAAAAACTTTTCTTAACTAAAAACATTCAAATATTTCGTTTTAAAATATTCCATATATTTATGATGTTTTCGGGCTAGAAAACTATCTTTATTTTTCTGTAGATTTTATCTCCTTAAGATACAAACTGATATTCTTTCATCTAATAGTGATAATCCTTTACCACTTTCGAAACATATCTTAAATCTATGTTTCAAGAATTCAAGAAAATTTAAGTTACTTTTGAACATACAATTGAATTGCATGTTTTTATAGCTTTATCATGTTTGACATTTAAATTTAGGCTATTTTAAGACCTCTTTACTTCTCTAGAAAATATAAAATCTTTGCAAAAAGATTTCTTTTGAGAAATTTTTTTATTTTGTTGAATTATTTGATTTTTGTGAAATGAATGGCATTTGTAAGTATAATAAATGTAACTAACTATTACATTTAACTTTAAATTTTAATCTATTTTAAAATTTTTATTAACAATTTTATTACGTGTTGAATAACCGATTAGTTTTTTTTAAATTTCCTTGACTTCTTCTATTCAAAATTTAATTAATATTCTGGTGGATTTGCTAGAATCAAAATAAAATTTTACTTTTTATATAAAACTGGATCTAAAAATTTGAAATATGCCCTTATAATCTAATTTCTAATAATTTATTGAAATATTTTCATACGTCTTTTCGCTTTCGCTAAAACTCCGGATCATAAACAAGAAAGTAAACACTGAAAGTAAAGTCTTACTTTCTCTTTTTTTATACTCGGCTCAGCAAAATCTTTATTTCTAAACATCAATATTTATGTGGACTTTCTTTATAGTAAAGTTTTCGTTCCATTCGTTCGCAGTTTAGCGTTTCGAAGTGTATACGTGCCTAACAGTTCGATGCCATGTTTAGATATACCCGACGAATAATTGCGAATATAAATGCTATAAATGCGTACAAACTAACGCTTAAATGGCGCTCCAATCAATTTTTCATCCAATATATTGATGTCATGTTTCCCGGAAAAAATATTCTTAACATTGTTATTTGTGTATTTTGTTTGAATTCTTTATACTTTTAAATTAATTACTGTAGTAATAAATTTTAATCACTGTAATTCAATGTAAAATAGATTAAACCCCCGTTTTTTATTAGATAAGAAATTAATTTTTTGTTACAATTATTTAGTAAAAATTTTAACATTCAAAATTATAATAATATCTAATTAGTTATTAAGTATATTAAAAAAAAACGAAAATTATTGTTTTTTTTGTAATTGTAAGTGTTTTCCAATTTTTCTACACATTTCCAGGCAATATTTAGAATAAAAATAGTGAAAATTGATTTGAAGCAAAAAACAAAAAAAAGAGAAAAGAAACTTCAGATAAGAAATAACAATTGAGTTGTTTTTGACTGTTTTATGAGACACGCATAGAGTAGAACAGAATCACAACCACACAGACAGAATGGCAATGGAATACAATATATATCGATAATAACATTGTATATACGCATGAAATTCAAATCGATTTCATTATGAGTCTATTTTGCAATATTCGTCTGCACTCGCATTCCAATAAACGAATATTGTTAGGAAGCACTTCAGACATTAATTTCCCCTCTCATGCAAAACAACTTTCATTCAATTTCTCTCGAATTACTATTACTTTATTCTAATATATGAGATGTGATTGCGAGTGAATGAAACGCGGAGAAATGAATTGTTTAGTGAATAGCAGCAACCAATTACGCCATGAATTCGGCAAAAATTATTATTACAATATTACGTTAATAAAATAATATTTGTTTAGTTGAACACAATACTTAAAAGATAAGTTTGATTTAATAAATATAAAAAATATATAATGTAATTAAAAACAGTAAAATTTTTCGACCAAAAAAAAGGTTTACTTAAATGGTGTATATTGATTGCCATTCTATTCCTATCTATAGGTTAAGTTTCTTAAACTTAAATTATTTTTAATACGTAGCTCCAAAAATATCAAATTGGATAATTGTATTTCTTGCATTGCTTTCCTTTCGACAACTATGACAATTTCTATTTGATCATTTCTAATAATTATTTTAAATTGCTTTATTTTTTCATTTCAATAAATTTTAATTACACTTTGGTTTTTGTTATCATTATTTTAAACTACAGTATTTGTACAATTCATTGAAATCACGATGATTCCAATTTTCAGAAGGATAGGGACTAAAAACTGCTCCATCTGGCCGTTACAATATTATTATTGAAACCAAAAATATTTATATTATTTTAAAGCGTTGTTTAAAATTTTTTAAATAAAAGTCTAATTTTAAATTTCATACCAACGTTACACAATTAGAATTAATAAATAAAGAAATAGTTTTATGGCACATTGGTTTCATGTATTTTTATTTATTTCCTTAATTCGAATACAGTTACACACAAAACGTCGAAATAAAGAGTTTATCATTGATCTTCTGCAACATTAACTTTATATCTCAACAAAGTATTTTCCCCTTTCACTGTTTAACTTTTAATGTTTGTTAAATGCTAACAGAGACCGCACAGCGACCAATCGATACTCGCTCTCTTAAAATCTGATGCAAACTTTTTGTTGACCGCAAAGATGGCTTTGGCTGTTGGGTAACAAAGCGGATGCCAACTTGTTTGAGATGTTCACAATTGCGTTGCCCTCCCATTTCAGACACAGTCAATTGGACAATATATCAAAGCTGTTTCGCGTTTCATTCTTTTGAATCATTAGATTTGTTATTTGTGCCCAAACTATCAGACGCCCACGAGTGCGATCGTATTCATTACTAGTGTTTTGTCATTCAAAACTCTTATCATTTTTATGATCAAAAGCATTGTTAGCACTCGATTATTATCAATAGTTACCTATTTGGATATGTGTTTTAAATAAGACTATTATAAGCTGAATATGCCATACTTTTGATTAATCGATTGGTTTAATACCAATTAAACATTAATTAAAACTTATATTGCCATCAAAATTAAATTTCTTACTTGTCGCGGCTTCAAACATCCATTATTTTATTACATATAAAAGTTTATAAACTTTTAATTTATATCCAATTGATTTAAAGAGAAATGTATGAGTCTAGTATTTATTAACATTAGAGTTGTATTTTACAAAATAATTTACGCCTATTATTTCATTATAGGAACATAACGATTACAATAAAGTAATATAACAAAAATGTTTGATTAAATAAGACATTTATATATTCGAGAAGCATTTGACTCTTCGCTTGACATTTATCGGTAAATGCTTAGAGCAAGAATGCGAGTTGTGATGGATTATTGTGGATTACTTTTATAACAAATATATTTATTGCTCTCTATAACGAATCATTTATATTAATTACAGCAAAACTATTTTTCAATTTGTTTTTGCTGAAAGCAAAAACGTTCGGAAAATAGATTTAAAATATGTAAACTTAAATGTTATGAATGAAAAGATTAGATATCAATCATTTAGCTTTATTTACTACATTTATTTAATCCTTACATTAATGCAGAAAAAAATATGAAAAACGCAATAAAAATTTATTAAGAAAAAAATAAATTTTCTTCAACTTAACTTTGAAAATAAGTTTATCCCTTAAAGTATGTTTAAAGAGTTTAATTCGTATTGTATATAACTTAAATTGATATCTCTTTAAGATCATTGAGCATTTATCTAACTTATACACCGAAGAACTAGCAATATCTGAAAGGAAAGTTCAGGAATCAAAAAAGAACTATTATTTGGAATGGTAACTATTATTTCTCTTAGAGCTTAATAACAGAAGTAAACTACAAAGAAAACACAATTTTATTTGAATATAAGAAAGAAACTATTAATTTGTTTTCAAGTTAAAACAAGAGCAAAATTTATCTAATGAATCGATTTGTCGGTAGAGATTTGTCAAATCCAATGTCAAAACGAAAGATGTATTCTATTATGAGTTACATTCACATATTTATTTTGACCACCGATGAAAGCACTACTTTATGTGGTACTATGAACGGTGTGACGGCACATATGAGCGAATGACTTGAAATCTACTGAAATGACATCGAAAATTTTGTGAGCATTTCACATAAGAGCTAATAACATAAACGCTACTGAAACCAAAGCGAAAATATTGATAAAATAATTTACATGTATGAACTTGTAATGATTATTGTATTTTGAATTTTAACTTCATAGATTTGATTCCAAAGCTCTAAGAACTGTAATATGAGTGTAATATGCAGAACAGAGATTCCCAAACTATGGGCCCGACAGAAAACTGTGTCGCAATGTAAACATGTGATTTTTTTAAAAACAAAACCCAATTTTTGGATATCCATTAAGAAATATAAAAGTCATTTAAAATAATTTTAAAAATTTTGCCATTTTCTTACTGTAATTATGTAAAATCCAATAGATTTGAAAATAGCAGTATTCCAAATAACAATAATAGTAATAAACATTTGAATTCAAAAGTAAACATATATGCTTCGCATTAACTTTCATTTGCAATTTTTTTGGCTATGCATCGCAAAAAAATTACAAAGAAATTAGGATCGCATAAGGAAAAAGATTGATTATAAGTCACCACAGAATTTCATTGTCATTACACTAAGAGTTTTAAACCACAGTAATATTATGCTTATAACCTTTATTTTTTGTATTGTTTATTAAAATTAAGAGTTAATTTTTTCGGAAATTAATAAGTGTTCAGTTTATTTGAAGAACAGAAAACTTTTCATAATAATTCATATAATTTAACTTTTGTAACGCCTTTCATCCTTTTTTCGCTTTTCTGTTCACATTGACTTAAAAAATATTACCTTTGGATTTGATTGTTCATCAATGTCGTTGTGGATATAATTAGAATTACAACTGTTATGTATTAAAGTATATGCTAAGTCATTTGGAATAAATCATTAAAAAATGTAGGTTTCAAAACTTAAATGAACTTTGAAAATGGTGTTTTAATCTTGTTTTTAAATACAAAGCGAGATTTTAAAAAGATCTATTACAGTACTTTATAATTCGCAATGAGAGCTTAGTTTGAATATTCATTCTTGTTTTCCCTATTAGTAGAGGAAAGGAAAAAATCAAGATAAAAGAAAGAATAAAGTTTCGAATCGATAATTTCACTGCTTTAATAGCAAAATTAGCTCACAAAATATTATATTAATTTTTTTAAATAAAAAAATAGTTTAATGTTTCTAAAGATAAGTTACTTTAACCAAAATTTTCAGGAAAAAATCATTAAATAAAGAGTGGAATAAGTGAGGCATAGAATGTTACACCATATTTAACCCGAAGGCGATTTGAAAAAAAGTAAATCTCAATTTATTTTGTCAAAAATTTAGTTTATTTATTTGAAAAAATACTAGCAAATTACTTGCAGTTTAGCAGTTAGTTGGGAGGGGAAAGAGAGAAAAAGAGTGAGAGAGTGAGGGGGAGAGAGATTAGATTTTTCACGAAAACATTCCAATAAAATACTTGTACGGCAAAACTAATTTATTACAGTTTGTGGCGAAAAAAATTCTTGAGGCGTGATTTAACACTTGCGACACATTTCATGCCATAAGTAATGATTATTGTGTTTGTTGCCGTAAATAGACATTCCGAATATAGTTATATACGACGAAATATTGACCAGCAAATTAAAAATTTAATATCTCACTGTATTGAATTGATTTTGACTTGAATTTCAATTAGAATTAAAACAAGAATGACAAGTTCACTTTTATCGCATTTTCTAAATTTACTCAACTTCAAACCTATCTCTTACTCTTATGAATTAAGTTATAAAGTTAATTAAAATCAGAGATTTATATTTCATTGATATAAATATATTAAAGTCCATTTTAATTTAATCTCAATCCAATAAAAATATACGAACAGACAGGCATGGTTAAAACCATAATGGCTAAATACTATGAGTTTTTATTTAAGTTTCAAGAATTTTTTTCATGGAGAAAGTGAGCAAAAAATTGCAGAAATGTAATTACTGTTAATAAAATAATTTTAAGAGTGTTGTTATCAATTTAATGTGCAAAATTTTTCATAATTTCTATTGTTCCCAAGAGAAGTGTACATTAAAGACAAAAGTTTTATTGTGACAGTTTAAAGTAGTGATCGGAATTTTCGATAATAAAAAGTATTATATTTGTTTGGTAAAAAGTAACAACAAAGAGATTAATTTTCTAATTATTCAGCAAAATATTTATCATGTTTTAAGCAGATTATACAAATTAAGTTGTAATTATTTGTGGTAAGAATAAAATTTCATTGGATTTAATTTACAATATTTTTGACATTTAAACCAAAATTTTGTTAAAGAGATTTTGAAACCTTTCCAAAAATTCATTAAATTTGAATTACTTTTGGTAGGATATTTGTAAGCGGTAACATCTTGAATTTTTTGGTAATAAACTCTTGAATTCGGTATAAGCTTTAAAGTATTAGTTTAGTTTTGTATTTTCCAATAATGAGTTTCAACCATTGATGCACAAGGCTCGAGCGAATGGCGCTCGGTGTTGAGCGTCTAGTGTTTTTTAGAGAACGGGAGCGAAAGCTCTGGGGTTCGAGCGCGAGTACTTCGCTTAGATTACAAAGATAAGATAATTTAATTAAAAATTGATACAACAATATAGATAATTAACTGTAGCCCAATTTATTTTCTAGCGCGAGCGTGTGCATCACTGGTTTCAACCCTAAAATAGCAAGAGATAAAATTCTGTAATTACCGAATAATCCTAACCCTAGCTATAAGTTTAATGCAACCTTACTTACGAGTTAGAATAATCTAAATTCAAGAAGAGTTTATTAAATAGCCTATTGTGTTATATCAGTAATGATTTCATGTAGAACTTAATGAGATTGTCTGTATAAGTATGACTTATTTATTTTGTTTGCTAAATACAGTACACAAATAATTAGAAAAGTATCACGAAATTAACAATCACCATATTAGTGATTGGGATTCAAAGCCTAAGAGCCCCTGGTTCCAAAGCCCGAACCCTACCTGAACTAAGGTTCAGGAATTTCTAAAGTTTCGAGTTCTTACATTTGGGAGACGGAATATAAAGTTAGAAGCTCTGGTTCTACTTACTAACTCTTTTATATTGAGCCGCTGGGAAGTTAAAAACTTTTATTTATCTTTTTCTTTGTAATTTTAGAATTTTCTCCATTTTAATAATACTATTAGTTTTGGCTATTTCTGCATGATTATTATTATTTTTACTATGAGAAATATATTTAGTACAGTATTACTTATTTAAATTTTTAATTTCAATTTTAGTTTAAAATAAAAAATAAATTTCAATTGTATCTGAATTAAGAAGAGTTGAACTTATTTAATCGATTTTAAGTCGAGTTGAACTTATTTAAATCGCACAAAAACTTCGTGTCATTTATTTTGTTATGATAAATATTACATGTTTTAAGAGAGAAATTTTTTTTTCGTTTTGCCGCAATTAATTATGAAACTCAAGTTTCATTATGATTAAATTATAGAAATAAATTGAATTCGGCATAATTACATTAAACATATTTACTCGTACGCAATGAGAGTTTCAAGAATTTTTTCGCCTAACGTTGCAAAGAAATAACGACGTAAGATAAGACTATAATATCTAAATTATAAACTCATGTCTTTTAGGGAAAGTTAAATCATTGCTGACAAATAATGCATAATAGAGTTTTCACTTAAATAAGTTTGCATATCATAATCAAATTATGATTCCATAGAAATAAACATTTCCTTTACTTTACTGTTACTTTGGCATCGATTTTTCGGATGTCTTTGATTATTTTGTCCTTATAATACGAAAACAGTTACAGTAAACCTTTACTTAAAGTAAAGGGCATCGAATTCTTATAAGAAGTAGATTAAGTAATTATAATTAATTAATATATAATCAATTACATGCAAATCAGCGGTCGCTATCTATACTGACGTACGATTTTCAACCAATTAAGTAACAAAATTAATTTATTAAGATTTCCATTTGAAGCGTGTAATTATCAAAATACAAATAAAAAATTGATTATATTATAGTGTGCGTCGTTTTTTTAATTAGATTAACCATATAATCAAACGCCATCGTGAACACTAATTAATCTGCAAGTTTTTACCCAACTGTTAATTTATTTATCAGGAATTCGTTGGTGTGCGCCATCTTATGTCAAACTATAGAGCAAACTTCTTCTGTATTTTTGTTAAGATTATTTATCAATTTTTAATCAAAAACTACAATTTTAATCACATTTCAAATAAAATAAATTAAAAAAATTAACTAGAGAATTATAAAACATATGTTATTGATGTTTGGAATTAAACTAATCCTAAAAATAGGTTGTAATGAAGAATATCTGAAAAATGTTTGTTTAGTTCGGTAAAATATATTCTTGTAAATAATCTATGTATTCTAAAGGTATGGGTGTAGGTTATTTGAGGTGCATCATCCCACCATGCCCACAGAAAATTTAAAAGTTCTGTCCTAATTCTAAGAGTTTTTTATACCAATTCAATTTTTGAAAAACTTTCTATCAATCCGATGTGTTGATCAAACTCCTATGTTGCAATGCCTATAATGGAGTTTATTAATTGAAGTTTAAGTTAAGTTTCATTTAAAAGTTTGAAATAATTATGGAAAATGTTAAGAATGTGCTTAAAGAATTTATTTATAAAAGAATCTAAAATCTTAATAAGTCTTATTCAAATTATTTGAATAAAAATAATATTTCGGGAAACAATTAATTTCCTAATCTCTGTCGTGTTTTTAAATATAAAAAGTTCAAAAAAAGAAGTTTTTATTATGCAGATTTATTTCTCTATCAAGAAATACTTCGTATCTTAGAAGCTTTTCGAAATCTTTAAGTCTCTACTAATGAAGTGCTTAATATTTTTCTTTGATAGTAAATAATATTTATAAGGAAAATTTTAAATCTTAGAGTTGATAGATTCGCAGAAAGATTGAATGATTTGATATTTTTTTAAAAAAACGAATGATCATTGTGAAAATAACGAAAAGTTGATTCCAGTAATAAATTGAATAAACTAACATATTTATTGCATGTTATTGCATATTTATTGCGAAAAGGCCTTTTAATGCCATCGCTTTGGGAATTCCTGAAAAGACTACTCTAACAAAAACGTTCGAAACTACAAATTTAGAAAATCTTTTGTATTTTTCCGATAACTTTACTTGTGCTGTAACAGTGTAATATTAATTAGAATAAATATATGATTTTTTTTGACAAAAAAAACATACATTATAAAAAAGCATATATTTTCAATATTGAATGCATAAAAAAAATTAATTTGGATTTTTTTTTTGAATTTTTAATGTATCAACACATTTTCTCATAGCGATCGATGTTTCGCCATAACAAACAAAATCAATCATAATATCATTCAAATGCCAACACGCAATTTTTGTATTTTTATTTTTATTTAAACAAACTTCAGTTAAATAAAGAAAACTTCGTTCACATTTATCTGGTACTCCCAAGTGTATCCAATATATAATTCAATGAGATTTAACGTTTAGTTTTAAAATTTAATTGTGATAAATACTGCTTTGCTCTGATAAAAAAAATACCATAGAAACAGGTGCAAATTGCTTTAAACGCTATTGTGATAACTTGTATTAGAATAGAAAAAAATGTGAATTTTGTTTGTTAATGCTTGAAAATGATACGTGAAAATGTTTAGTGGAGTACTCTCCATGAGTTACAACCCGTAGTGACCCAAAACCAAATGACTTTTTTGTTGGGGTCTCATAATCTTTAATTTGCTTGCATACACAATTCATAAATTAACATAAAAAAGAGAGAGTAATAAATTAAAAAAATGAACATGATTCCAATATTTAGGATGAGATCAAAATTTATAATCGCGAAACTGTAATTTTATATCTGTGTTTTTTCTGAGATAGCAGAATATTGTATAATTTATGTAAGAATGAGTGGCAGTATAATTATGTAAATTTTTTAATTTCTATCAGCAAATACCAATAGGAAAATGTTAAGAGTAAAAAGGTTTGGGTGAATGTAATCAACATTTAAATGAGAAACATTTTAGATTTATTAAATGTAAGAAATATTTACACTAATGGTAATGGATTTAACACCCAGAATCTACAAGAAAACTATATAATAAAATATTCGATAAAATACATTGTAACTAAATTATAGTTACAAAATATTGTTTACGTTATTATCTTCTATATTTAAAAATTAAAAAATTTAGAATTTATAAAATAATAAAGCATAATATGCTTATTATAAAAAAATTTGAAAGTATAAAACAAGGATGATTTTACTCTTATGAAGAATTTTTTATCTCAAAAATCATTAGATTGCGTGCAATACAGTATATCACAAGAAATGCATGAAAATTCTTTTTATTCGTTTTTCTTTTGATCTACATTTAACTTCGCTAAAGTTTTAACACATTTGGTCCTTCTTAATGATTTTAACTCCTTTGTTATTAGCGAAGTTGTTATCAGTTGTTCATTTTTTGTTACTTTTTTGCTTACTGTTTCACTCTCTTTACCCTTATTTTCGATTTACTCAACTCTAGCGTTCGCCCGAACTTTTCATCCGTTATACACTTCCTGATAATCTTTTCAAATGAAAAGGATAATACATAATACGCATGATTCAGCTGTAAAATCAGTTAAATAACTTATAAGCCCAGTAAGTTTTACCATTGCGTATCAACTATTCACTTGTTTTGACAAATTTTTGATTATCTACTTTCTAAATATAGGTTTTAATTGTATATAAATAATAAGAATTAATTGATATTTGTTAATATTTGTATTAATTGATTCAACACAAAGCTAACTCGTAAGCCAAAAACTACTTACTTTAAAAGCCCGTCATTTAATTCAAACACACAAGCTTTTCACTAAGAATAAGCGAAAAGAGATTTGTCATTCACATTATTCCGAATATTTCTTATAAAAGCAAAATAAACGAAGAAACACTGAAATTTCATTTATGGCAGCATAACAGTGAACACCTTGCGAACCATGGTGTAAGTAAAGATCAAATCAAACGCACATTCATACCGGAATTTTCTTTATATTTCGTGTACGAATTGAGCGAAAAGAATATTCAGTGCGTTCGCGATTTAATATTAGTGTCGCGCATCGAAAATAGATGAAAGCCGAAACGGAAACAATGTCTTAATGTAGCATAAATGATAAACGAGAGTTATGCTTGTCTGTGTTCACCATCTCAAAGCAAACTCCTTCATCTCAACAATACAACGAGTATTATGCCGTTGTTTAGGTCGACTGCACTTTGCAAATAATACTGTGTACTATAACAATAATAATATTTGGAGCAAAAGTTTTTTTTTGCTGCGTGCAACTCAGGGTCCCTATTGTTTTGTATCAGTTGTATCGAACCTAATACACATCGATCTGACAGCGAAGACTTTTCACTCAAAATATAACTAACGGTGAAATGCTCTCTGTTTATATGGCAAGACTGGAAAGTAGTTGTACTGTCACGAGCGAGTTAGAGCTATAACAACGGTTAAGTTATTTATTTTATAGCGGAATCAGTAGAATGAGGAGCTGCACCATTAGATTGTCTCTGCAAACAATAAATATATCTACCAATAACTTCAACTTTTACGGAGTATACCGCAGTACAGTTGTATAAACACACTGTATTTATAACGTTAAAGTTTATATACATAGCCATGCAAATTTTACGCTTTGGTTGTAAAAATGTGGCAATTGACCACTATTTCGATTTATTACTCTCATATTTTTTAATGACACTTAACCATTCTTTATATGACATAAAGGGCTATTAGAAGAAAAATAAGTTAATTTTCAAAAATTTCGGTACAATGCAATATAACTCAATAATGCATATACTAATTAGTTTTATTGTGGAAAATAGTTTAGCCGTCAGTTTTTAAAAAGTGAATAATTTATTACTAATAATAATTTGGAAGTAATAATCGCTCCACTTTGTTGTACATTATAGCTATCATTGAATTAAGTATTACTTAAATGTGTTGTTAATAAACTAAAGATAACCATTAGAGTAAATTGTAATTTTATTGTACGGTGTTATGTCATCTTCCATCTCAACTTATGAAATGTTAGTTTTAATTCCTAAAGGAGATAATTTTAGCTGAGAATGGTTGGTTTGTCAGGCCCAATAGGGTAGTATTAGTGACATTATCCGATATACGTTAAACACGCTGGCAAACACACAAACACATACACACACATTGAGTAGTGAGTACGATCAATATATACTGTTTTAGTGAGTTTGAGTATGCAGTACTGCTTACAATACGGTAGTACTACTAACTCAACTCCAATATCACAATGCGGTACTTTCCAAATAATTCTTTGACGTGCGCCTAAACTTCTGGTTCACTCAAGTCGGTGATGCCGTGTCGAGCAGATGTTAGCCCAACAGCCAACAGAACTCCTCTCTGTGCCGATAGAGGATTCTCATTCATAACGTGACGTGATTCAAGTTTTCTTATGTGCAATCTTCATAGTTATTGAGATAACACTACCATAGAGCCAGTTATTCAGTATATTTGTTATGTGTGCCCAACAACTATAATCTATTGAATGCATTGCTCGTTAATAAACTAAACCATTATAATGTTTACTAAAGTAAAGCGTTATAGACGTACACCTAATTACGATGATTTATTTTTCTTTGATGACGAATGTAAGTTATTGTATATTCGCTGTACTTTATTTATTTGGCCAAATGTGAAAATATTTATTAATACAGTGAAAACAATATTTAATAAAACAAAAAAGTTTTTTGTTTGAAAATATTTTATGATTTATTGGTTTTAATTTTTTTGTTTTGCGAAAAAAAAACATTCTCTCTTAATTTATTAGGCGTAAATAAACATTGTCAATTCGATATAATTGTAAGATTGTATTTATTCTATTTCAAAGGTATATTCGTTAAAATTGTTATAGGTTTAACTCTTAGAATATTATTTAGAATTTATAAATTAAACATTATAACGTTATAAAACATTTGCAACAAAAATTGTTTCAAATCATGTTTATATGAACAATTATTTCTTAGCCCACTACAGTAGGAAACACTTTCAAATAAACTTTTAAAATCCGAAATCAATGTTTATACTTTTTATTTTGATTCTTCATAATTTAATAAAGGCCTTTATATAAATTTTAATCTTTATATTGTATAACAGTTAAAATGTTTAATATTTTCAAATAACTTACATAGTCTAAAATAAACAAAAATGAATAAAACCTAACTGCTCTCTAAGCAATAAGTTTAGTTTTTATGTCAAAAAATACAGTATATCGAAATTATTAGAAATGTACTTCTGTAGGTCCGTACGTATGTACCAATTAGTTTTATCCGTTTAACGGTAGATCTTAATTAAAAGGGAACTAATTTTATATTATCGTTCTAGTTTTAAGTTAAACTTAAAACTAGAACGATAATATAAAATTTGATTTAAATCCGATTATTTAAGTTTTTCGTTTGTTTAAGCAAACAAAAAGCTAGTTTGGTGAAGTAAATAAATTTTAGAAACAGGTTATTAATAACCTCTTTTTTGTGAACGGTTGCCTCTTATTGTAATTAAATTTTCTCATTAAAACATTGTTTATACTAGATATTAAAAATGACATCGCATGGGCTTTCGCAACAATTTCTATAGAGTTTTAATATTCAGAACTTTTGATTTCAAACCCATAATGAAAAACGTATCATAAATCTAAAATGTAACGCGTAATATACGCGTTATATAGCGTGTAATAAATTGCTGTAATAACTTTTGTATTTTGATGTTAAATTTATGAACTTAACATATATATACAATAATAATGTTTCCCTATTTGCCTCCCACCTTATGTTCTGGTCATTTATCATATGATATTACACTTCCGAAATTACCACTACCATAAGCATAGTTTGGCTGTTTTGTGCTTCAATGGCCTGAGGAAAGATGTGTTAAAAGGCTCGCTTCTTAGCATTCTTGCGCTTCCTTTTTGGTTTTAGCCAATTTTCTCGTTTTCTCATCGCTATTCACTCATAGTTAGTGTTCGTCATTGGTTTATTCTGTTGCATATATTTCCAGCTTCGATCGACAGAATGTCAATCTTTTTTTCTGGTTAAAAGTTTTTTATGTGACGCTTTCATGAATACGAATGCGGATTCGAGAAGAAACAAAAAAGCAAAGTTAAAAGTGTGTTGGCATTACTATTTGTCAATACTTCGCTATATCTCTCATCTACAACAATACTGTACAGTATACATGATGTATACATAACGCCGTCAAATGAATACTAACTCGTATCACATTTATTTTCTTTGATATACCTATTCAATTGTTTAAAACGTTTTTCTTTATTTTCTCCCCTAATATAATGCAATTCTTACGATGTTTTATATGCCAAACGATCAAACATTTGTTTGAATTGTATTTTAAAGCGTTTATGACTCGTTTTCTAAAGAAACACAGCATTCAAATACCTATGAAATAGGTTTTCTTGTCGTAAATATTGTTTTGCAAAACTAAGACAATTCCGGATAAAGTTGAGCTTAAATTAGATATTATATTGTATACGGTAGTTGTACAAACTTTACTTCATTTTATAATAATAATGATTGCATTTAATAGTGTGTCAAAAAGATTTAATAAGTATTAAGTGATGTTTTTCATTAAAGGAATGAAATTCGCATTTAAGGTATTGTTATGTTGTGCTTAGAATTGCTTTGTAGCGCAAGACATTTATAAGACATTGACAAACTTTAGAAAAATAAGAGTAAAATAGCTGAGCTTTCAGAAAACGTTTTGATCTCTTTTCAAAGTTTTCCGTTTTTATCTTTTTCTCTGAGGTAATTAACTTTTCTGACGTCACTCTCGCAGAATATTGACACTTTCGGTGACCCTATTTAAGATCGATGTGCTAACCATAGAAAAACTTTAATTATATGATATTTTTTTAATCTCATCTTTTAATCGACTTAATTAACCCGAATAAGAATTTAAAATTGCTTTAATTTCTTAAAATCTATATCCACAAACAAAGTTTTGTTAAATTTTATTAATTTATAATTTGCCAATTCTTAAATTATTCTGTCTTGCTATTCTCGACAGGAAATTTTAGGATTTTATTTATTTATTTATTTACCGGTAATATTTATACCCATCATACTACCGGTAGAAATCTTATTAGTAGCACTCCATTATTTCGAATATTCGGTTTGCTTTGAATATAATGACTAATTCTAGAAATGATTTCTGTCACTTTAATCTATAAAATTGAAAAATTTTATGTAATAAATAAACATTAATTTAAATTAATTCCTAATTAATTTTAAAAAATGCTAGGTTAAATTATATATTAAAATTTATTAAAAAAACAAAAAAGATAAATTTATTGGTACAAAATTTTTGATTAATTTTCCTAACATTTATATTACTAACTTCAGTAAAAAGGATGCCGATCTTTATTCCCACTTTCCGACAGATTTTTATTTTTCTCCTAAAAATCATAATCATTACAGTATTATACTCCACCGAATATATAGTTTGCTGTGCTTATAGTATGTTATTCTTTTGTTTTCTTTATTCTCATCTTTTATTGACTTTATCCTCAATGAAAGTGACGGTTAATCTCTTATACCATTGTTTATTAGAAATAATAGATTTCTACATACGCTTATAGCTATATACCGATACCGATATGAATGTAATGTAGTCTATAGTCTATATATTGTTACGCTCTAATTGTTGCGTCAAATCGCAATAAACTCATTTCTGACTTAATATCAGCGCATTTATTTGGCCACGAAATTGCTTTTGCCGCGAAATCTTCTTTTCTCCCATCTTCTAGTCTTCTTTTTCCATCACTTTCCGCTTTTTCAATTTTTTCAAATCATGTTTTTAATCGGATACTCGTCACTGACCAGGAATAGCAATATCCTGCTCTTCAATTCATTTCACGTCAGTTTTATCGACTTTTCTAAACTCTAACTATCTTTGGGTTCGAATATTATGCCATTATTTTGCATCAAATTGTTCTGCAAGAAGACGACATTATTATATTGACAAGTGATGTCAAAAAGGGATAATCGAACAGAGTTTACTTTAATGAACAAAGCATTCTATAATGGAGTTTGGGATAGTGACTGACCGAGTGAGTGAGTGAGTGAGTGAGTGAGTGAGTGAGTGAGTGAGTGAGTGAGTGAGAGAGGGGAGAGAGAGAGAGAGGAGAGAGGAGAGATGAGAGTATGAGTAAGTTTAATATCAAAAATAAGCAATGGATATTAAGTTACGCAGTTATGAATTCAATAATCTGTTAACAATATAAAAAGTCGTAAGGACTATAATAGCAATAAACTTATTATTGCCGATTGTAATGACCAAATTAAACAAATATTTTTATTCTTACAAAACAGGTTCTCATCTCTAGTAATACAGTATGTAATATTGTGAGAAAAAATTCGTCCGTTAAGGTCTTTTCCTTGTTTACTAAAAGAATGATCTCTTACGTTCTCCTACAATATTAAAACATCTAATTTTACCAAAGATTAACTAACAATATATAATAATTTTAACCAATATAGAACATTGTTGAATTACACGAGAAAGTGTGATAATGAACAATTAAACGATAATTAAAATATATTAACGATTTAAAACAACTTTTTACTGGCTATCATAGCAATAAACTAATTATTGCTTATTGTTGTAAGCGAATTAAAGAGTTTAATGAGTTTAATATGTTTTTAATTCCCGCGAAGTGGTTTCCTAACGCTAGTATAATACTTAAATATACTATTTTAGTGAAATTGCATAACTATATCTAAAAACAATATAAAACGAATTTTATAAGAATAATGAAATATCGTTGTGTCGTGCAATATAGTGTATAACTGGTATAACAAACAATATAAAACTTTGGACGGGTTATAATAGCTTTAACGGGTGAAGGAATGGTTGAAAATATGTTTATAAAATGAAAAACTAAATAAAACGCATAAATGAGCAAAACATTACGTAATATGCATTTACTAACAAAAAAAAATAATACACAGTAATTTTTTCGGTTTCGTAAAAGTTAAACCTCTTATACGTAAACCGTTCTATCTTCTGATCGCAATTTAATGCAGCGTAGAATTCAAATTAATTATGCCATTGTAGGCTTTATGATAACATTTTTCATTGTTTTAGTCAATTATTTTTTCAATTTGTGTTTGTGTTTGTGCTCTATTTTTGACGCATACAAACGCAGATAAAACGAAGTTTTGCAGAAATTCGGTGCGCAATACGTGTCATTTGCAGATTGCAGCTAATAATGCGTTGTGTGTATGCGACTAAAAGTTTAGCAAACGCTGACAAACCAATTGTACGCCAAAATAAAAGCGAAAATTTTAGAAAAGTGTGTATTGTACGCTATAAATAATGAATTGTGTTCAACTAATATTTAGAATTTATTCTGTTTAAATGCTTTATATTATTTGTAAACACAATGTTGTATTTTTCTATTATTTCAATCCATATTTCATGAGTATAATGGAAGCAATGCAGTACAGCTGTAATTTTATTAACTAAAAAGTTTGTTTATGCAAACATTTTAATATGTGTATTAAAAATGGACAATATTTAGTAATAATGCATAACTGTTTGAACTAAGCAGACATTAATCACAGATTTAAATAAAAGTCGTTAATTAAAATTTATTAATTGTTAGTGGGATCGAACTCGACAATCGGTGCACAGATCTCGGTGTGAAACATGCGCTCTGCATCCTCTTAACTATCGATCACTAAGCTATACTAATAAGTTATTACTAATAACTTATAATAATCGCTTTACACGTAGAGATGACTATCATTTTACTGTTTCAAGTATTCTTACGAGTTAGCATGCGTTTATATTTTAAAAACGTTTGCTTTCATTAATTCGAGGAATTATTTAAAAGCTATCTATTTTATGTAATTTCATTTTTAAAAAACTCATCGCATCTAATATTATAAGCGGAACGACAAACTTTTCTAAACTCTAGAATCTATGGATACGCTGCCAAATGCGAGAATGGATGGGCAACAGCGCACTCCTCGGGGATATTAAAGAACATGTTTAGCACGGATATTGTTTCCGACTCAGTTAAGACAAAATAATTGGATTTCATGTTTTCCAATTTTAAATTTTTCGAATATATTATCAAAAATTGATCTTTGCATTCATTGGTACATTTTCGTTCGTTTCGTATGAATATTATATGTTTTCGTGAAAACGAACTCAAAAATACATACATAAATTTATAACAGTTTGCTCTTTAAGTTTTACTCTACGCTCGCAACTATGCATTTTGGAAACAATATTGGAACTAGTTTTCAAACGTGTTATCAATTTTAAGATAAATAGAAAACACCAAACTTGATTGAAATTATAAAAGCGAAAACATGAATATTTTAGAATAGAAAATAAAAATATGAAAAATTTATTATTTCCAAATATTGTTTTGGAAAATTTGTACATTAAAACATGAAAAACTCCATACAATAATTTTTAACATTAAATCAGCTTATAGTCAAATCAATAATTCTATAAAAAGTATTTATGTTAGTGTTTGATCAAATTCATATCCAAATCGTTATAATTAATCTACACAAAAAAATTTACATTTCTATCTATAATTACAAATTGAAACAATTTCATTATTAATTGAAAAAATAACAGAGTATATATCAAAAACGAAAAAAAGAGAATGGAATTAATTATATGTACATTAATGATATGTCATAAAAGAAAGCTACAATTTTAGAAAAAAACGACATAATTTTTATACAATGAAAATGAGAAGTTATTGAAGTGAATATAATATATATTTTTTTGTGTCACCATTAAAACATTTATATAATAATACGTTTATATTCGTTCACAAATGTGTATAAAACTGGCAGTTTATTTATATTCACTAGTTATTTCTTGTTTCGTTATTTATATACCCTTATTTGTTTTTAAGCAGAGAAATGGTGAAATTTTATGTAAAATGTGTGAGAAAATTGAATAATTACCATCTAAACAGATAAATTTTAGTTTAACGTTTATTTCATAATTACTTTTAAGTTTTTTTGGGCTCCTATCTGCCCGTCCCAACCCATCCCAACCCATCCCAACCCATCCCAACCCATCCCAACCCATCCCAACCCATCCCAACCCATCCCAACCCATCC
>JAQIXJ010000757.1:0-27723 GCA_034700185.1 Phthiracarus laevigatus | reverse complement strand
GTTAACTGGTCAAAGTTAAGGTTAAAAAATTTTCAGGAGTTAAGGTTAAGAGTTAAGCAAAATTCTTAACTTTTGACGTTTGTGCATCACTAATTTTTATCAACACAAATTTGTCATAATTTCTGTTCAGTAATAACTAGAGAGTCAAAATAATAGCATTTATAGCATACCAAAATAGCACTTAAAAATATCATTTATAATTTTTTAAATACTACTAAAAAGTTAAAATATAATGTCTTTTTCTTAAAATAAGCATTTTTCTAATCTCTCTTAGTTCATTTTATAATGAAGTTTAAGAAGTTTTTTAAAAAGTAAGTTATTAGGAATTTTTGGCAGCATTGAAAAAAATTTTAGACAAGGGTTAACAAAAACTAATCAGATTTAAACGACAATATTTAGATTTCGAGGAAAATAGCATTTATTAGCATTTATAGCTTTTATAGCATTTATCATTAAAATAGCATTTAATAGCATTTATAAATGGTACTAAAACTACTCCAAACTATGTAATACGTGCTCAATTAATAATTATATGCTATTTTATGAAATAAAAAAGTAGCAAATGCTATCCTTTTGACTCTCTAGTAATAACAAAATGTTCAAAAGAAATGTTAACCGTTTATTGAATATTAAAAATAAAACAAGAGAAATATCGAACAATAGACATTTTGGACGCTTTATAACAGTTTAATATTATTTCTTCGATTCGTGTATTACTTTTACAAAAATGTAATTTTGTCTTATAAGATTTATTTTAATTAAAAATTTTAAATTAAGTTAAAAATTTGCAGCTTGATTTATTTTACACTACTGGATCGATATATTCAAAAGGAAATGCGCACATCCTATTTAAAACTGAGTTAAACATAAGTCTTCATACAAAAAAGTCTATCAAAAGCGGTATAAATTTTCGAGTTAGCAGAAACTTTTTCGTAAAAAGCTTATTATTATCCGATTTTTAGCATATATTTTTATCAAAAACCTATTATAACCTCCGTTTCTTGACAAAAATTTTTTATGATTAAGCCTCCTATCGTTAAAACTCTTTAAGACTCCATTTAATAAGATAAGAATCCAAAATAAAAAATTTTTTTTATTAATTAAGGGGGCAGACGGACAATCCCAAAATTTTATAAGTGATTTTGCAAAGCCAGATACATAATAATACTTTTTTGAGTTATTAATATTTTTTATCAATTTTTGAATAAGAACAGAACTTATAAGAATTATAGTATAGTTGTAGTTTCTAGTAATAAGTATAAAGCCGTATAAAATACTTCAAATAAATATATACTTTTGAACTTTTGGCCATTAAATATCTATTTAATAACATGTAACTCCTTAATCAGTTATTCATAATTTTTGCATTGTAATTCTTATTTATACGACAGAAATAGAATAAGGGTTATACTTCCTTATTTAAGATGATTATATTTTAGCTATAAAAATCAATTTAACAAAAAAGTATTTATTTATTACTTTATTCTTTTCATGTTTGCAGTATTATACTTTTTTAGCTCCCTTTTTAGAAAAACAAAGTCAAGCTTTATGAAGTTAAGCACTCATTTTGACTATTTATGTCCATACTTTCATCCGTAAGCTTTGACAACTCTTACTAACATGGATTTAATAACTAACAAATTGTTAATAAAAGAATGCATTTACCTAAGAAATGTGTGCTTAATTTACGATTATTTTGCAAAACAAAAGAATTTAAATAAATGGGTAAAAATAAAAAATCAATTAATAACGCTCACAAATTTCAAGATTATTACTTTTCAATTTAGCTAATAAATTCTATGACAATACTCACACGAGATAAGCATTAACGTAATAAAAGCAGAGTTTGTTAATCACAACATTTATAAAAAAATAAAACTATTTAACTGATCAAATATTTATTTTGATACTAACTTTAAAAATCAAATTTTGCTAAAATAACGATATGTGGACTTCTTTAAATTTATTAGCAATAGCGTGCATTTATTGTGCATTAATTACAGCGCCAATAAAATGTAATAAACTTTTCTAAAATTTTGAATTTTCTAATTCAACTAAAATATATTGATTAATAGGTGCAACATTTGCGCCATACATCGACATTACCGAAGATGGACTCGACATGATCGAGGTTTACGAACTCACAGGAGTAAAAGCATTCACATTAGCATTCGTTTCTTCGGGACAAAACGGCGAATGTGAACCAACTTGGGGTGCAAAGTATCCATTGAATGATGAATTTATAACCAAACAAATTAATCAAATAAAAGCAATCGGTGGAGAGCTGGTTGTGGCGACGGGAGGCGCCGCTGGACCGTACCTCGAAATTAGCTGCAAAACTTCCCAACAACTCGCGAATGCGTACAAGAAAGTGTTAGATTATGTGGGCTCCACTCACTTAGATGTGGACATTGAAGCACCCATTTCTTTTGATCTCTTGAATCAAGCACTCGCTTTGCTACAAACCGAAAATCCACGGATCAAAGTTAGTTTTACGGTTATGGTTCAGGGAGAGGATTATGGTCTTAATCCCGCATTAGGAATCGAATTGCTGAAAAATGCATTGAAAAATAAAGTACGAATCGATCTCATTAATCCAATGGCAATGGAGTTCTGGTCCACGAAGACATCGTGGATAGAAGCTATCATTGATGTGGAAGAAGATATTATCAATCAATTGAAAGAATTGTGGCCAAATAAGTGTGCCGCAGAATTGTACAGTATGTTAGGAGTAACACCGATGATTGGCCGCAATTTTAATGGGAAATCTTTTGACGTAACGCACGCAAAACAATTAGTGGATTGGGCTAATACTCATGGCGTATCTTTTCTTTCTTTCTGGTCCATTGGTCGAGACAATGGTGGATGCGCTGATGGCAGTGTATCGCCCCATTGTTCTGGTATCGTTCAGTCAGAGCTTGAGTTTACGCGAATATTTTCGAAGTTCAATCCATCGAAGAACATCGTTTGCAGTTCACCCGTAAATCTTACTTTATCGACAAATACTACTAAGAGCTCTCCTACAAATACAAATACCAATGCCAATACTCCTGTTTCCTGTATTGGCAAAGATAATCAATTCTTCGTTCACGAAACTGATTGTAACAAATACTATTGGTGTTTTGATGGCGAAGCACACCTGTCTCAGTGTGTTGCCGGCACTATTTGGGATAATGTCAATCATGCGTGCAATTTTCCTGAGTTGGTCAATACTAGACCTGATTGTTGAGTTTGATCATTTCTGAAATATATTTTACTAAATTACATTTGTTTTGAATATTTCTGTAATTTTGTTTTACTAGTTATAATGCGCGAGGATAAATTAAAATTAGATTAAATTAATAATTTGTGTTCCAGTTTTTACAGTATTTAAAAAATTTATTAATTTAAATAAATTGGTTTATAAACATTATTATATTTTATTATCTATGACGTTAGTATAAAATATTTAACGGATAAGTAAAAATATTTCTTAAGATAAAAATTCTCGTGAGCTACTTATCAAAAAACTTCAATTATATTTCAATCAGGAACTTAAGAAATAATGTATCCGTTTAATCTGTAATCCGTTTGAAAATATTTATTCGATAAAATAGTTAATCTTAATCCTCTTTATTATTTAAATTACATTTACTTTATTTTTGTGCGTTACTAATGCCAAAACAGTTTATGCATTAGTTTGGGTAAATCAATATGAAATCATAACTTTAAACCATAATGTTTTAAAGCTCAATCAATTATAATTAATATTAATTATTATAAATAATGAGTCAAAATTTTTGTCTAATTTATTTTGTTTTCTTATAATTTTTAAAATATAAATAATGATAATTTAAAGGCTAATATTTTTCCATATGTTCTTCATTGTACTTCAGAAGATTTTTAATTGCGTAACCGTTTAATTTATTATTGTTAAATAAGTTAAGTAACGATTACAAAAGTGAAAATGAAACTGAATTTGTAACAATCTGAATTATTTTTGTGATATTAGTTCGATATTAAAATATTAATATTATTTTTTGACTAAATGCGCATACAGTACAAGATTTTTTCAAGAATCTTTTAATGAAGAGTGATTATTATACATAAGGTATATTATTCTTATTATATATTTATTCTGTAATATATTGATATGCCGTGAAATCTGTAAATAACTCAACTTAATTCATTTCTAAAAAATATATACTGTACAAAATATATTTTTTATGTGCTGGTATTAAATTACTTGTCTCTATAACAAGAAATTGTCACAGATTTAGAGGTTGAAAATTTTATAACCATAATATTTTATAATATAATAACTTATTTAATTTAAAATCTTAGAGAAGACAATTATATACTTCAAAATATTGGAAGAAAAAATTTACTAACGTAGCGATTTCTATTTATACTACTATTAATTGATTACAAACTTGACTATAATTGGATATTAAGTAATCAGTAAACAATATTTTTGAAAAACAGGATTTCTATCCGTATTAGAAAACAGCTTGATTTCACGTGGTGATAATTAAAAATTTTGAAATAACTTGTTTGTGAAATATGAACCTTAAAACTTATTTGGTCATTTTAATAAAGCATCTTAAACATCTATGATACATTCGATAGCCAATCGATTTTGTTATAAAACACATGAATTTTTTTTTGCAAAACTTTATATCGAAAGAATTATATAGCGAGCCTTTCAATATTAATTACTTGTCAATTCCTGTCTATCAAATGTCAGCAGCAAATGCTTTTATAGATAACAAAGAATTTTCATAAAAAACAAGATCGATATGGTCATAGTATCTGACTTTTAAAGTTAATTTCTGTTAGTATATGATCGCTGGCTCTCCGTTCACACTAACCATTATTTTATATTTTTTAATTAAATTTTATTCACTTTATTGGACAATTGTTTAGATCCATTTGTATTATGGATAATATTTTGTAATTGCTCTCAATCACATCATCAGATCCGTATATATAAATTTTATTGAGATTTTAATAAATTGGGAACCGAAATCTTATGTAAAAGTTATAAAAATAATTTAAGGATATTTTTAGAATCTGTATTTATAAGAAAGAATCAACTTTCTGGTAAAATGTTAATGAATTCTGATATACCTGAGATTCCTTAACAATATTTCTCCTTATTTTAATAAATATTAATAAATATATCTCTTAAAACACCTAAAAAACTATAGGCCTGTTTTAAGTCTGTAATTAGCTTTAACTCATCTGTTTTAAGTCTGTAATTAGCTTTAACTCATTAAAATCTAAATGGTTATGTCGTATTTTTGTAATATTAATTGCAAATAACTATCAGTTCTAAATGTTTAAATAGTTTTCTCATATATCATAAGCAAAACATCAAAATGCAAAGTTTAAATGTGCACAACAAAATAATATATTATTTTATTTGGTATTCAACACTTAAATATTATGCATTTATTATTAATATAAAGTGCATGGACGGACAGACAGAATACCCAGATCCATATATCTGAATTTTACAAAGTCACATAAAAAAGAAAGTATAAACATTGAATTATTAAAAAGTTTTATTTCAAATACAAAACCGGACGAATATTTATTAAATCGAATAATAAGATTGAATAAATATTTTGAAAGATTTGTTTCTATAACAACATAAAAACTAATTTATTAAATTGAAAGTGTAAGATATTGAACAAAAATTCAAGAAATTACTTAAATTGTTAAACTCAGAGATGAGAAAAACAATTAAAATGTTGGTTCGTTATTTGAAACATAATTGGACTGTAATTGTTCGATCACTAGTTGTAGTATTTTGTCTAATCATGCTTATATACCAAGCTATGTATCATTTACAAAGTTATCTCGAATATGCCACTATAGTAGATATAAAAATCGGTCGTTCCGATAAATATCCGTCAATAAGCATTTGCTTTACGAATCGATTTTTCTTAAAAGACGCCGAAGCGATGCTTAAACAAAATAAAACATTCAACTTAATTGTTACGGAATCTTTACGAAAATATGGCTATAATAGAGATACAATAGAGGAACTTGAAAAACTTTTCTTCAGCACTTATACCGCACATTACCCGAAATACGTAAATCGTTCGGTTCATTATTTTCGTTTGCCTCGAGTCCACTGTCACGTCCAAATTGGACGAACCCTTACCTCTAAAATAAATTGCAGTGAATTCGGCGAACCGATACATAGTTTAGGCACCAACAGTGAATGCGTAACTTTTTTCAGTCATTTATTTACACACAACGATAATCAAAATTTGTCAACTGATGCGGTAAACCAGGATGAAAGTTATAATACTCACAAAATGGTTTCTATAGCATTAGAAGAAGATATATTCGAAGCCAGTGAAGCGGAAAAATTATTTTTTGGTTAGTATTAGTAATACTACTAATTTATATTATATATTATATCAACCAGATAAATTTATAATAGATTTCAATTTGGCAGATGAATTTCGTGTGTTCACTTTAGTGCATTCGTCTTATTTTATACCGGATAACTATTACGTTTGGACAAATCAATTCAGGACTACATTACTAAAAGGCTATAAATATAATTTATTTTTTGACAAAAAATCTATTATAAGACTGCCATATCCATACGAGACAAACTGTCAACAGTATAACCGAATAAGTTCAACGGGTTTTTGTTATAACAGCTGCGCTAAAACTATATTTAAGGCATTAAATGACTGCGTTATACCTATGATTCCTATTATTCATAACACATCGGACGACAATTATCTAATGTGTAATTTCGGTGATTTCATTCAAAATATACAGTTTAGAGGTAAAATAGCGATCGAGTGTAAACGAATTTGTTTGCCTGATTGCGATGAACAAATTTTCGATTATGAACTTATTGGACCACAGAAAGACATGGAAACTGCATTTTCTAATAACACTATAATACAAGTATTTTTTAAGTACAATAACGAACTGATTTATATTTATCGTCCGCGTTGGACACCCATCGATTTTCTGGGGAGTTTGGGAGGTTTACTATCTCTATGGTTTGTAACAACTATTATAATTATATTTTAATTAATATAATTAGAGCGCTTCGTTGCATTATTTATAAGACCGGTGATGACCGATAATAACGGCGGAAATGAAATATTATGCACCTGTATTACATTTAATACCAATAATGCTAGTAAAATTTCTGTAAACTTTCATTACCCATTACCCTATAAACCAGTGAAAGCTGTTTTGATATTTTTATCAGGACAGACAACGAAGGGCTCAAATTATAAGAAAACTAATCAGCAAATTTTATCGAAACCACGTATAAGATTTAAAACAGTATCATCACTAAGGATGCGAAAATAGTTAATTAACTATTCTTGAAAATTATACAGAAGCATATTGATTGTTGTATAGTTGTTATAAAACTTAAATAATTCAAAAAAAAAAGTTTTTTTAATAAACTATTTTAACTATTTTAAATTATCTAACTATTTTATTTTATTTCTAACTAATTCAATTTTTTTAAATTTGACAAATTGGCGTAAGAATGGGAAAAATTGTCGCTTAAACCTGATAAGTTTTGAGAGGGGTTATATTTTCGGGGTTTCATTTAAAAAATAATTTAAAACTTTTTTCGAAAAAGTTTTAAAAACAAAATATTGCCGTTTAAATCCACTTAGTTTTTGCATGACATCCAGTTATTAAAAATTTCGTAAGTAAAATTAATAGATTTTTTCTAACTTTTTTTCTAACTATTTTACCGATTATTTCTAACTAATAATATACTATTTATCATTCTTTTTTCTAACTATTTTCGCATCCTTGTCATCACATATTTTCTAATGCTAAATAATATAATGTATTGTATATTTTTATTTTAGGTTGGGTTTATCTTTTATTACACTTTATGATTATTTAGTTATTATGGTTGATAGAGTAAGCAAACATATAAAAAAGCATGAAAATAGTAAGGAATTTAATATAATAATTTTAAGCTTATTTTTTAAAAGTTTTCAAAATTATTAATAATTAAAAACTGAAAATATTTTTACAGGCACAGGTATCTTTCAGTTAGACTCACGCACGAATAAAATGATTGTGAAAGAATATAAACAGCAAAATAACAAGAAATATGCATTTTAAAAGCTACGAAACCAATCCATGAATTAATAGGAAAGTATATACGGTATAGCGAATGACAGAATTGTCATGTCAAATGTGTGTTAAACTTTTATAATACAAGTTGAGCAAAAAATGTTGTAATTAAAAATGTACTGATTTTTGTGAATTTTTTTATTATTAAAAAATGATAAAGATTCATGTTTGACAGATATATTTGATTATTTCGAAAACTTTTAACAATATAAGAGTTAAAAATTAGAAATTATATGAAATTTTATATAATAACGATCACAATATTTATCTCATCATATAATCATTTAGCCTTAATATTCTTCAAAAAGTAAATAGCCCTGTAAAAAGTCAGGTAATTCTAAATCATCGATAACATAATTTATTCGAAACGAAGACAAACATTTGCGGATCGAAAGCCTACACAATTGCTTCAAACTTTGAACGCTGGACTTAAAACTCAATAAACTATCGATTCGATCCATTATAAACTTGGCATCCGAGTCTATATTAGAGCTTTCAATTAAATACTTAATAACGTCGTATTTATCAATAACTTTATAACAGCCAGCATTAATACACAGATATATACACTTATAAACGTCATCTCTTTCTAACAAATTAGGATCCACTGATTGCAAACTTTCCATATCTATGCCATTGTTTAATAATATACGCGTTACTTCGCAATGCCCATAAAGTATCGCAGTTTCGAGCGGAAGATTTCCGTTCAGGTCTCTGCGGTTAACATCAGCTCCAGATTCTATAAGTAATACGAGTGCGTGCAAGTTTCCCGAAGTTATTTCCTCATTGATAATCATGTAATGCAATGGTGTCCAACCGGCAATGTTAGCCGCATTAACATCCGCTCCATTTTCGATCAGATACGACACTATATTAGGCCATCCCTCTGAAGCGGCCAAATGAAGTGGTGTGGTCTGAAAGAGTCCGATCGGCGTTTCGGTGCTGTCCCTACAGTTCACGTCTATGGCATTGTATTTAAATAAAACGTGAATGCACTGTTCGTGTCCCAATTCTGCAGCCATGTGTAGCAAAGTGAATCCATCGTCGTTTCGCAGTGACACGTCAACGCCGTTCTCTATCATTTTTTCCAGAGTTTTGTAGTCATTTTTTGCAACTAAACGAAACAAATCGCATTCATTTGTTTCGTTCCCTTGTTTAGTAAACGGATAAAAGTTAAATATTGAATAAACTTTACCCATTTTAAAGCACTTGCGTATGCGTTAAGAAAAGTTATAGAATTATAATCTTTAATAACTTTTAAATTCGTTTCTATCCTTTTTGAGTACAGAAAAATAAATCGATAAAAATATATCACGTTTTTTTCCGAATCACAAGATACAAATATCTGTTCGATGTTGTTATAGTGAATGTTTTTGTTATAAAAAATAATCAATAAACACAAGTGACCGGTGTATTTCAAAACAAACAACATTTTATTTTTTGTTAGAAACGGAGAATTTGATTAATTTCTTATTTTGGAATTACTATAACTTTCTAAGAAAGGAGCAAAAATAAATTATATTTAAAGCATTTGGTTTTAGTTCGAGGGTATAAGACAACTGAAAATAACTAATTCAACTGTAAAAAACTAGTTAAATTTTTAAAACAGAATACTTAATTTAATCATTAATTTATTTTTGTAATATTGATAAAATTAGGTAATTAATCTTATAATGTTAAATGGATTTTTTTTACATAATTTGCGATTAAGAATTCTGAAGAAACATATTAAATTATCATTTCTATATTTTCTATTTTATAAATATTAATGTAAAGAGTGTGCATGCGCTTGTTTTTATGTTAGCCTTAGCTCTTCATTAGAAATTTCTTTTATTTCTGTATGAATGTACTATTAAAACCCAAAACTTTAATTTTAATCGAAAAAGTGCGATGAAGTACTGTAATAATTGTCTAACACTAAAAACTAATGCGCCAAATATATCTATATTTATATATTCTCTTTATCATGTAACCTAACTTTTTATTTTTCTGGTCTATTAGTCAATATACTATAATGTTGTTTATAATTTAAACAGAAATTTTTGAAGCGATCGTATAATGAAAATTAACTAATTTCAATGCGATTTAACTAATTAACGGCAAAATTTTATTTTAATATAAATTATTTTTCATTATTTATTTTGGAAAATATAGTCACAGTCACATGCATTACACATTTACTAACGACGAAAAATAGTTGCTATAGTAAAAAGTTTGTTGTGTTAAAACAAATTGATTTCTACACAGTAAAGATACTATTTTTTGGTGATTGAAATTTAAAGAAATACAGAGAGAGTATAAATATTTTTAATTTATGATAATTTTACTCAAATAATTATTGAAAAATAATGTCTGGCGATAATATTAACGAAATCGTTCTGCGAGTAAGATCTACTGTCCAATCAAATCAATTGAAATTGTTAATTTGATTTCTTATCAATAATAATTTAGGGAACAATTCATTATTATTGCTTAAACAAAATGTATAGAAGTATGGCTTCGAGCGCTCTCGAAGGTATTCGCATGTATCCCGGTTCGTGTCACTTGCTTTTTCTAATTAATTCTAGTACTTAATTGAGGAGTTTTGGTCTGGCATCGATCTCCTTTGAAAGGAGCCGCTCAAACCGCATATTAGATTTAGTATAAAACAAAATAAAAACAAAAAAAGTGTATATGCAATTTTTTATAATTTATATTTTAATGTTAGCAAATATAGTCATATATAGATACTTTCGATTGATTAAATTAAATCCAATTTACTAAAGTTTTGTGAAATATTTTAGGAGAACAACAGTATAGATTTTATTATGGCATTTCACTTGCGTTTGAAGGCACGTAAAAATAACTCTAATTATTATATTTTGTTTAATACAATTTAAAACTCAACTGCTTATAATCATTTTTAATTCATATTTTAAAATTCATTTCTCTATTATAAGAATTTAAGCCATTTGAGCATATTTTCTATATCAGATCGTGTTCAGGAAGGCATCCGAGAACTTGATCAGTGCCAATCGAATCGGGACTTATTAATTGCTTCTTTGCTTGCATTAATATATGCTCACAGAAAATGTCAAGTAATTGGTAACAATAACGATATTCAAAACTATAGCATAACTTAATACTAAAAGATATTTTTTAAAAATTAGATAAAGAAGCTGTAACTCAATTGGAAGTTAAATTACGAGAAATCCGAAAACAAGCAAATGAAACAGTAATTTATTAAATCAAATAAAATTTAATAAAGTATCGACATTTAAGTGAATTTGTATTTAGGCGTTGTATTTTGCTGGTCTTTTTCTTTTACTATCGGGAAAACTAGACAAAGCAAAAGAATATATCGACAGAATGATTAAAGTATCGCCTTCATTCAAAGAGGTGTTTCCATATATATTTCCTAATCAGCCTTTGTTTTGTTTGCTTCGAACAACTAATTTTCCAAATTTTATTGAAGGGACTAATTCTAAAAGGATGGCTGGAAGTGCTTTGCGGAACTGATGCCGAAATTAATGCGCTCAATCATTCGGCTATGAATTACTTTGATATATCGACAAAAGCGTATATTATACTAATTTTTAAAATTCTCTTCAATTCAGTTTATCCATTTTATTTGAATAGAAATGATCCCGAAGTGATTCTCGGAAAAGCAAAAGTTTATGAGAAGAACAGCTCATTCTTATCGGGAATCGAGCAGCTAAATCAAGCCATAGTTTTGTATCCGCGGTTTTTGCCAGCAATTATTGAAAAGATGAAACTTCAAGCATGTCTTAAAGACTGGGAACAAGTAGTGGACACAGCATTTCGCGCGTTAGCCATCGATAAACACTGTTTAGAAGCTCAACGATATCTCGTGTTACATAGTCTTGCGTGGGATAATGACGAACAAGTGGTGAGTTATTCCATTATCAACTAAGTTGTAAAGCTCTTTGTAAATTATTTTCTTAAACTTATATATTTTAGGCATCGTCTCGACTCGTCGATTTGATAGCGTCATTCGAAATTCGTGAACCGAAAAACGCATATCTATATTATGAAACTGCAAAATTATTCGCACGATTGGTAAGGGCTATAATTTTTTACTGCTCACATCACTTGCATACATTTTTTTAGGCCGACAGAAGTAAAGAAATATTGAGCCATACAATCACACTGATCGAAAGAGCGGTTTTTCTGCAACCAACTAATATCGAATTTATTTGCGAACAGGCGTCCCAGTGTTTATTATTAGGTAACGAAATATAAACAATATTACGTACATTACAATTAATTATAAATAATAGGACGTATGGTGGATGCGCAGCGATATTACCGCAACGCCACTAAAATGGATGAAACTAGTATTACTGGGTTAACAGGACTTCTTCATTGTCAGCTTATCGACAAACAAGTTGGTGTTGAGGAACAGCTTAACTCTCTCGAAGAGTTTAATAAAGCAACCGGACTTAACAAAGTTAGATTCGAATTTATTTTGTTATCTATTAATTGATTTCTCTCATTTTTCTGTATCCACTGTTATAGGATTTATTATATGCGTGCGCTTTATCGGGACATAAAAGAGGGAAATCTGTACTGGAAATACAAAATTATTTGGATAAGATAGTAGAATATCAATTGGAAATTATTAAGGTTAACAAAATACTTAATTTTATAGTTATTTAAAACCGATATCTCAATCAAAATTGTTTATTTTCTATAGGGTTTGCCATTAGGTATTGCTTACTATATTAACTTAGAGCCAGATTTGATAATAAATGTGGTGAAACTTTATCTGGAACTATCACCAAACGAACCATTAAATCTCGGGCAACCATTGCCTACGACTCTACGACAAGCGAAAGATATTCTTCAACCATTGGTTAACGCGTGTCCCACTCAAAAAGAGCCGCTATTTTTGATGGCAACCGTAAAATACCTTAGCGGTGACGCGAATGCGGCCATTAGTTTACTGCAGAAATGTCTGGAACAGAATCAGTCATTCAGCGAAGGACATCTTTTGATGGCTAAGATATTATTATATCACGGCAATTATCAAACCGCAAATAAGAGTTTAGAAGTGGCTCTGAGTCATAATTTTCAGGTTTGATACTTTTTTCTACTTGTTTTTCCTTTGTCATCATTTTACGTAAAAGAATAATTATTTAGTATTAGTTTTGTTCAGATTATTTTAATTAGTTTGATTTAATACAATAATATCAATGAATTAATGAGTGAAATTACATTTCAATAGATACGCGAGCAATTGTCTTATATATTAACGAAAGCGTCTGTGCTTAAGAATGAAAGAAAATATGAGGAAGCGCTGAAAATGTTAAAATCTACACTCGGTTTGTTTATTATTGATTCATTATTATTTTGAAAATGGATACTCAAAACGTTGAATATGATTTTGTTTTGGCAGCTAATATGAACAAAAAAGGCAATCATTCTATTATCCGAAATGACAAAATATCGCTATATTTGCAAATGGTTGACATACACTCTCTTCTCGGACAAACAGTAACATTTAAAATTAATATTTTCCCAGAATGAAATAGAGTCCAATTGAAATAATAATCAAATTGTAGTCGGAAGCCGGAAAACTACTTAATGATTTATTGGACGAGTGTAAGGGCACGTCAGACGAGGGAAGAATATTAATAGCGAACGCTCAACTGGCACAGGCCAGGGGTGATGTGGAAACAGCGTTGAGTGTGCTCAGAGAGATAAACGTGGATCAGGGCGAACACTTTACACGGTCGCGAGAAATTATGGCTAACATTTACCTGAAATTTCGAAAAGATAGGCGACTATATGCCGGTTGTTACAGGTTTGTAAATCATATTCGCCGAAATATGCGACGAAGGCTGTCCTGGTAATGTAAAATCACATTTATATTATTGTGCCAGTTTTTATTGCTCATATTGTCTGCTCAAAACCTTAAGCGTGATATTCGTATATATTTTGCTCAAATATCCGCAATCAAAGTTCCGTAAGAATGTTGTGAATTCTAATAAATTATAGCTTTATTTAGTGATATGCATACATGAAATTTTTAGCTATTAAAATATAGTGCAATTGTGATAATAAAACTTATATTTTTAAAATATATCGATGCCGTTCGAGTTAAGTATAACAGTACAAGCTATTTGTTGTTAAAACTATAGTATTTTGATAATGTTTTTTAACTGCTGTTAACTATATTACAATGTCCCCACTTTTAAAGTGTGTTCGTTTGCAAAACCATGAAACTTTAATAATCATTTAAAAATTAATATCTGCGCAACGATTAGATTAAGTTCTGTATTATTTTATAAATTAGAAATAAAAATTTAAACTAGAACGAACATTAAAAGTGCTCAGTTTGATTTGAATATTTTTTATATGAATATATATGTGCATTAGTTTAGAGAGTTATAAATAATTGCATTCACTTTCCGCCAAAAGTACTTATTATATTGTTGCTTAATATTTTTAAAACCAAAAAAATTTTTAAAAAAGTAAAAGCAATTCACTAAAAAGTCACAAAATTTTTCACAACAATGTATTTTTACAATGAAAATAAAATAAAGTCAAAAAATGATAAAAAATGAAAAAAGCCTATAAAAATGGAAAAAATTGAAAAAGTCAATAAAAAATGAAAAAGTAAATAAAATGAAAAAAAATTAAAAAATAAAAAAAGTACAGATTAACAGACAATCATGTCAAATCCAATAGCTGACTTTTTCAAAGTGGGCTAAAAAATATTTTTAGAATAAACAAATATTGAAATCTATAAAAAATTGACTCAATTATGTACATTTGAAACTGCTAATGTTCTCATGATATTAGAGAAATTCTGGATAAAATACCGACAACACAGTCATATTTAATGCTTGGTGACGCGTATATGAATATTCTTGAGGTCAATAATAAACCATAAGTTAACTCTCGAAATCTTAAATTAAAATTAAATAAATCAAATATACAGCCGGAAAGGGCAATCGAAATATACGAGCAAGCATTGAAAAAGAATCCGAAAGACTGGGTGTTGACTCGAAAAGTTGGACAGGCGCTCATTAAAACACATTTCTACGAAAAGGTAGTTAATATATTATTATTATATTTATAAATTTTGAAGCCATTGTTTTTGTTGTAAACTTTTTTGATTAACAGGCGGTCACATACTATAAAGCTGTAATAAAAACCAGCGGTCAAAACTTATTTCGATACGATTTGGCTCATTTGCTGTATCGTCTGAAACGATATAAAGAATCAGAGACTATTATAACGAACGCTTTAGAATTATCAGATAATCAAAGTATATGCTAAATTTTCTTTATTTTACGTTCAAATATAAATAAATTATGGCATCCCTATAAAGGTCAAGATTTATCGAGCATCGAATGCGAAGTGAAACTCGTTAACCTATGGGCACAAGTTCTGCTTCACACCGATAAAAAGGAAACGACGATATCAACATTAAAACGCGCTCATCTAACTAATCAAAAGTATGTGTGGCTACACTGCTATCATGTTTTACAGTTAATTCTAATAGCTTCGCTTTATTTAGGCTTATGCGTCGTTTACCAGTAGAACAGCCCGACTCATTGCCCCAACAAAGAAAGTTTTCGATTGGGTTTGTGTCTAAAATCTGTCCCAGTTTTAGACATAAAGTTTTTGAATTTCTATTTTTGAACAGTTTATGCAAACAGTTGGGAGAACTAATATCAACACATTTGCGCGATAACAAGCAAGCGTTGCAAATATATAAAGAAGCGTTGAATTATGATGACAGCAATCCAGAAGTAGAATTTAATTCCATAAAATTTTAAAATTAATTATTTTATTTTTAATTTGGTTTAAGATTTTGATGGCAATGGCAAAACTAGAAGCATTAAACCATAATTTCGATGTGGCGCACAACTATTGCACGACTATACTTAAACACGCGCCTGAATTGGATGAACCCGTTTTGGTAAATTAGAAAATATTCATTAAATCAAATTAATATTTACCAAAAAAATCCGATAAACGAATTATTACAGATGATGGCTGATTTAACGTTCCGTCAAAATGACTTCGACGGTGCGCTGAATCATTTCAAAGAATTATTGACACGTAAACCAAGTAATTAACAAAATTTCTGATTATTTATCTTATATACAGTATTTTGAATCCGAATTTTATTATAATATAACTTCTAATTTCAAATTAGCGTATTATTCTGCAATGACAAAACTGATCGAAACAGCGCGACGTGTCGGCAGTTTAGATATAATACCGGCTGTGTTCGAGAAAGCAGAAAAGTATTCATCGCGAACCACATTAGATGCCGGCTATCATTATTGCAAAGCACTCTATCAATTATTTACTGGTAGTTGTGTTCCAATTTATTGAATGTTAGTTTCATTTTATCGTTATTCTAAATAAAGGTAATGCAAATGATTCGATGAAGAGTTTCAACAGAGCCAGACAAGACACCGAACTTGGGATTATGGCCACATATCATATGATAGAAATTTGCATAAACCCCGACAATGAAACGATTGGCGGCGAAACGTTTGAAAGTATGGACGTCCCTCTCAGGTAACCCATAGCTTCTTTAATAATCATTTTTAATTATTAAAAAACTATATCTATAAATTTAGTCCAATGGATAGACTGAATACGACAGAAGCTGCTGTCAAAACTGCGCAAAAGCTTCTAAATGTACGCTTTTAATTAATTGTGATGATTGATTAAAAAATCATTTTAATTTACAGGACATAAGAACAAGAGTGATCGATGATCTCGATTACCACTTAATGTGTAATTTTGTACTGCTGGCTAAACGGCAAAAAACTGAAGCAGAGATTGCTTTAAACGAGTTTATGAAAGTTCTATCCGACGAAAGATACGTAGGTTTTAAGTTTTTAATTTCTTATTAATTATTCGAAATCAAGAAAGAAATCTTGAAATATTTGACCAAAATTAAACAGAAAGATAATGTGGCCGCAATTTTTGGTGTTTCCACGGCGTTCATGATTCTCAAACAAACGCCTAAAGCACGAAACCAGCTAAAACGTGTGTCCAAAGCTATGTGGTCGTTTCAGGTGATTGTGTACACCAGATGTATGCTATAAGTCGCATTCATATGAATAACAGAAAATTTGTTACGAAATATTTTTAGGAAGCAGAATACTTAGAAAAATGTTGGCTATTGTTGGCCGACATTTATATACAATCGGGAAAGTATGATATGGCCACTGAATTATTAAAGAGAGTTCTTCAATATAATAAAGTAAATACAGTATTGTGAAATAATTTTGGAAAAGATATTAATTATTTGCTAATAAATTTGAAAATTTTTTAATTTCTATGTGCAGTCTAGTATGAAAAGCTACGAATATTTTGGATTTATAATGGAAAAAGAGCAGAGTTATAAAGATGCTGCGCTAAACTATGAATTGGCGTGGAAGTTCACAAATTCAAGTAATCCTATAATTGGTTACAAATTGGCATTCAATTATATGAAAGCAAAGCGATTTGTTGATGCGATTGATGTATCGAAAGAGATATTAGCTAAATATCCTGATTATCCGAAAATAAAAAAAGAAATACTCGATAAATGTAGAAATTCTCTTAAATGCTAATTTTACTTATTACTCTATTTTATTGAATTAATCGAAATATACTGATAACTCACAGGAAAATCGAGTTGGTTTTATTTTTTTCAATAAAAGTTATTACTGTAGGAACATATATAAAATAAATACTGCAATATACTATAGTTTGGAGTTGTTCTGACATTAAATATTTTTTGTATCTATCGTATAAATAATAAATTGGTAACAAATAATGTTATCTATAAAGAAAGATATGATATAAAATGTTTCATTTCTGTTATCGCACAATAACCTGATCTCATTTTCACCGCAAATGTAAATATTAATGAAATTTTTGAAGATTAATTCATAAAAACTGATATATGTTATATAACACTGACATATTCTAGATATAAGTGGGCATCGAATTCACTTTCAAACTTACGCAATGACACTAATTTTTTAGAGAATATATTGAGTATACAGTATCTAAAAAAGATATTTATTATGACAGTTTAATTGAAGAGCTAAAAGAAGCACCAAATTTTATATCTATATAAATAGTGATTAAAGAGTTTTTACTTTTAAACAAACAAGTAAATAATAATACGTAAAATTTATGAGATAATTGCTGTGATCTGCAGATACTGTAAAATATGTTATTGATCCCGAAGTAAAAGCAAATCCCATTGCAACACATTGTTAAATCCACTATAAGTTATTTGTTTTTTTAAATAATTTACTATTGAAAATTAATTAAAAAATTGTTTATATCATTGTTTCTTTATAAATTATCAAAAAATCATGCTGTGCTGTGAATCGAATAAATCGCTTTTCGGTTCAATACCGACAAGAGTTATGTTTGTATTTTTAAGTTTTTTGGGTATTAGTCTGTTTTACGCGTACAAAGCGATGTTAAGTGTGACTATTGTGGCTATGGTTAAATCACAACCGATTGTTGAATATAATAGTTCCGCGCAAAATCAACAGTGCTTTGCTGATGGCCAGTCACCAAATATTAATCAGTTTACTAAGAGCGGCGAGTTTTACTGGACTATGGATCAACAAGCGTTAATTTTGGGTGGATTTTTCTATGGAGATATTGTGACACAATTACCTGCAGGAATATTAGCTGAAAGATATGGAGCAAAATGGATATTCGGATCGAGCGTTTTAATAGCAGCGTTTATGTCATTGTTGGGACCAATAGCTGCCAGTTTTCACTATATTTTATTTTTCTTCACCCGATTAGTTCAAGGATTAGCCGACGGTGTAACGTATCCGTGCATAATAGCAATGCTTTCGCGATGGATGCCTAAAACGGAGCGAAGCCGTGGTACAGCCATAATATTCGGTGTGTCACAAGTGGGCACAATAATAGCTTTACCGCTGTCTGGTGTGCTGTGTAACGCGACTTTATTGGGCGGATGGAGATTACCGTTTTATTTATTGGGAGTGTTGGGAGTTATTTGGTTTTTATTTTGGGCTCTGCTTATCCACGAAACACCGGACAGTCATCCGCATATATCGCTTACCGAATATAATTATATAAAATTAAATCAATCGGGAGAGCTTGGGTCAGAGGTATGATCTATTTGTTTAATATATTCCTGTAATACAATATATTAATACAATACTGTAATACTTTTGTTTAGAGAAGTGCCATTCCTTGGAAACAAATATTTACATCGGTACCGGTATATGCACTTATTATCACACATTTTGGACAAATGTGGGGGTTTTTAACTGTGTTGACATTATTGCCCACATATTTCACTAAAATATTGCATTTCGACATCACTAAAGTAAATCATAATTAAGGAGTGCTATGAAAAACGTTTAGTTTAGGACACTTTTTTTCTTTTCAATTTACGATTAAAGAATGGTTTAGTATCAAGCATTCCGTACGCGTTACAAGCATTTGTTAGTTTCATCGTGTCTTATTTTAGCGATAAATGCCGACAAAATGGAAAATTTACAGTTACTGCGATACGAAAGTTCAATAACACTATAGGTATGAAAAATTATTAAAAAAAACAGATACAAATTCCAGTGACATAAATAAGAATGTTTTGCTAAATAGTATCACTTTTTGATAGCATTTTTAGGTCCAGCTGTGTGTTTGCTTTTCGTTATCTTATCGGGTTGTAATTCACTATTAAACATCGTGTTCTTTACATTGGCAATGGCATTAAATGGTTTTGGCTATTCTGGTGTCAAATCCACTCATCTCGATATGGCGCCTGATTTTGCTGGTACTTTGATGGCTCTGACAAACACTTTCGCGTGTTTACCCGGTTTTTTGTCCCCAATTGTTGCCGCAAAAATTTATTCAAGTGGAGTATGTATTTACAGTTTATTTGTGAAAATATCGAATGAAAATATTTAGCTTATTTAATTCAAATTTAGTTAATTTAAATATTGGGAAAAGTATTTTGAACTTGAAATGTTGAAATGTAAAAACAAGCTTAATTACAAAATGTTATCAAAGGTTTCTATCATCATTTATTTTTGATAACGTAATTGTATTGGATTTTGTTTAGTATTATTAATAGGCTAAACAATAATTACTAAATTATGCTCTTTTTAACAAAAAAATTTTCCTCACATTTTCTCAACAAATGAAAGATTTAACCAAAATACTAAAAATTAACAAATTTTCAATTCTTTATAGCAAACACTATCGAATTGGTCATATATTTTTTACCTTTCATCTGGAATCTACATTTTTTCAGCGATTGTTTATTTAACATTAGGTACCGCCAAATTGCAGCCCTGGGGTGTTAGTAATGAACGAAAAAATTTATTGGTCAACAGTTCCACTAAAAATTATGGAACAATTTTCAGCACTAGAAATGGATAATTTTGAAAAATTATTTTCTGATTTGCGTGAAAATTCTCTGTAATAACTAATTTGGAATTTTTTAAGATACTTATTTATATTTTATGTTTTTATAAAACTATATATAATTTTTTGTGAATAAAAATTACTTCATGAAAATCCTCATTAACTATCAGCCACAAAGGATTACTTATTTGAATTTAAACATAAAAATTTTGGATCATGCTTTTAAATAAGTATTATACATTATTAGCGGAGTTAGTTCAAAGAACATTTTATCATATTTTCTTTATGCATAATGATGTTCTACATTTTTTAAACTCAATACATATCAAACTTAAGTAATGGAATAATTAGAAAAAAGTTTGTCAATGAATTAACTTAATTAAAGGACTATATTATTTATGATAATGACATGTAAACTATGCATTTACGATTTTACCATAATTTTTTAAACGTGATTGAGTTTTTATAGAAAGCTAAAATCATAATTTTATTTCTTCACGATAGACGTCAATACAAATTTATTTGTTACCGCTAAAACTCTTAAAAAGTAGGCTCAAGTTTTCAAAAGCAACACTCAACGATGAGATGATTAGATAAATTAAAGTCCAAATTACAAATAAACCACCGACCAATGAAAAATAAACTTCAATTGGTAGCGAAAGATTTTCGGTCATAACTAAATTATGACCGTTTTTTAATGACGATAATGAAACAGATATCGTAGAGTTTGATGATTGGATTTCAACTATTTTAGTGTGAAATACCTCTTGATTGCAATCCTATTAAAAGTAACAGCGAATATTTAGATAGAGCTCGTTAGCTTGCTTTCGACTTTCAGCTATGAGACTACAAGCGATTTTAAAACCTATAAAGTTACTTAAAAATTTTAGGTAATTTGCAAAGTGAGTTAAAAATTATATTTTATAATCTAGTTAAAAAGCATGTATTCTAGCGTTGATTCAATAATATTTTATGAGACCAAAAACATATCAAAACTACAAACCTGAGCACATTTTTTATTGCAAATCGTTTTATAAGATACATATTCTAATTCGCATAATACCGGCGATGAACACCATTCGTAAGCGTTATTCTCAAAATCGTCGGCTAATACAAGCGATTGTTGAGGAATACAATTACAAGCAGAAGCGATAGCATTCGTTAAACACTTATAAATGCAACTAAATCTGGTGTTAGTCGATGAATAAGTTTTGCATGAAGATATTTGTTTAATGACTAATTGCCAAAATTGAATTTTAATGTGTTTGTTATGCAACAATACAATGAAATCATTTTCAATAATTGTCGGAACGATTGCGGACGAGTGAACGGCAAAACGAACTTTACGTTTCAAACCATAACTCATATTAAAATCAATAGAAAAGAAATCCTCTTTTTTATCGAACGCCAACTTAGTATACGTGAAACATTTGGACTCGTAATCATTACTTTCAATTGGTTTTAGGCATTTTTGATTGCTAAATATGCAACGAATATTTGTGTGGCTAAACGTATCGAAAATATTAGCGGTTAGATTGTCGTATATTTCCGAATAATTTAATGATCGAAAGCTAGTTTCGCGTTGATTATTGTGTGGTACGCAAACGGTAGCTGAAAAATCGTTTGATCCAAATTTCACATTTACCGCTGTCTCGCGGGAAAAGTATTGATATGTTAGTAAAATTGATTGAAGTAGAAAACCATTAACACAGCTGGTTATTAATAGGATTTTTAAAAAGTTAGACCATGTTATGTATTCGTAGAACTGTGATGAAAGTATCGATGGTTGTGATGATGGTATGTCGTTAACGTGTTGCTATTTGTTCAAAATAAAAAAGTATAGATAAAATTCATACAGTATTGTCTAATGACTATTTGTTATAAGCTATTCTATATGGCTATCCAGTACAGATCATCATTATTTTGACTTTATAACATATTGTCCTTTATTAAAATTATGGACTAAAGTCCTTCTATTAACGCATTTATTTGAATTTTTAAACGATTATCGAAGATTGTTGATTGAAGAACTTTTTAAACTTTAAACCAATTTAAAACTAATTACTTATTTAACCTAATCAATAATATGCGTTCAAAAATTGAATCACTTTGAAATGCAATACTTGTTTATTTTGGTTGTCATCTTCGTCAACAGAAAGATCGGTAATGGTCTGCCATCGCGGCAGACTCGTAGGCTTATGGAACAAAGTTTCACTTTTGATAATAGTGATGCTATCGTTATGATAATCATAACTTAGCTCATACTGTGGTTCCACAATAATTGTTTCCTTTTTAATGAGAATAGAGTCGGTATTATAATTGATTTGATTTAGCATGTTATCCCATTAAATCACTAAAATTTTATTTAATTAACGCACCGTTTTTATATGCTCTTCAAATGTTTAAATAATCATTTCCGTGACGACTGAATTATTAATAGTAATTAGGGCTTGAAATTAGACAAAATCGATAAAAAAGTATCATAAAATTTCTCTTATTAGCTAACCTGAAATTTTGTGCGACAACTATCAAATAACTGAAATAACAAAAAGAATTACTGTAATTAACTTTATTGAAAAACATTGTCCACACATTATAAAACCTTTAAATTATAATATATTATCGACACTGAATATATAAAAATCAATTAAAATTTGTGTGTTGTGTCACTAATTTAAAAAAGTTTAGTTTTCGGTTTTGTTAATATTTTTTAATAATTAAATGGATTAAATAAATTAATAAGCATGAATTTTTAGCTGTTTTTACCTGAGTTTTATCATTTATTGCTAGATTTTGACGATTTATTGTCCTATTTTATACCAAAAAGTCTGTCATATAATACAAAACCGGATCCTCAATTTTGAACGAATTTTATTCAATTATTACCTTATATTGGGCTATTATTGATATAATTTTGACTATATTGATATAAAAACGGGAGCTCCAAACCCAAATTTGACCCTATTTTGGGAATTTTTGACCTCTTTAATGCCCGTTTCGACCATTCTTGGCCTAATTAATACTGTATTTTGGCTTTTTGAACCTTAAAATCCCTTTTTTAACATAAAAAATTGGTTAAAATCCCTTAACATAATAGTGCTGACAGAACAGAAAGACAGAACGAAGGACAGATAGAATACCAAAATCCAAATATCTATCTATATAAAGTCAGATAAAAAATGTTTTTGTAATAAGTTTCTTATCTCAAAATAAAAGGAGGTTGCCATGATGTGTTAGTAAATCAGCTGTTGGTTTTTGGGTGTGCGTCTGTCTTTCCGTCGACATATCGTTAATCCAAAAACAAGAATATTGTAGACATGTTTAAACACCGAGCAATTATTGATTGGCTCTACTAAAAGCATAAGAGTATGCGTATAACTACTGTCTGGTTTTTGTCTGACCAATGGCATAGCTTTACGCTAGTGCCGCAGTTGTGTAGACTAACTGCTGTATAAAAATATAAGCTATACTAATAAATTCACTATTCTTGTTCGTGATTTCAAGCATATAAGTTCGTTTTCAAGTGATTCTTTAACTTCTCTCAACAAACAGTAATATTATAATTGGGTTTCAATAATCTACACAGACTTTGACTCAATTATTAATTCTATTCCTGAACTACTATGTAATTGGATCAGAAACAATAAGAAGTGGTTGGCAGAGTCTTCGCAGAGGCTGACAATTTGGTGTCATAAGTTGGATCGAGTGAAAAATCCCAAACTCATCTTACATAGAAGCCATCTTAAGATAAGTACGAGTTTATTATATGAGCAGTTTTTACGCCTTATGTGAACTATTATTAATAAATCGTGAACATTGATTAAATTAAACGATTTTAAAATGTCAAACACCCAAGAGTTAACCACTAAACTAATTTTGAGATGTAGTGACTTTTAAAAGCTAATTAAAACTTCAAAATGAAAATTCTATACATCGAAAAGAATTAAAATCATGATATGATGTTTATAGAGAATATCTAATAGCAAAATATGATAGTGACGTTCCGTATTTAAGACAAATGTTCGAAAAACATATGCTCATTGCTAATCGCCGTCAAGATATAGATTCTGACTCCGAATCACATTAAAACATAGTGCGAATTTGTTTTTTGACGAAAACTAATAAGAAAACTTTTAAAAAATCTTTAATAAAGCTCCAAGAGAAAATAGACAAACTAGAGGTAGTGGTTTTACTCCTTTTAAAAGAACTCTCGAACTTATATTCATTAACTAGAGAAGTGACCAAATCTGATGAACAAGCAAATCCTGAATTAGTTAATGAACTCTTGGCTAAACAACTAGAAAGATCTGCTGAGCGTCGCGTTAAGTATTACAAGTTTGTTAACGAAACAATATCCTAAGAGGTCCTAGAAAGTTGCAGTTTGCTAGCTTCATCTGAATAAACTTTGTGACTTACAACATTATAACCAGTTATAATCAGTAAATTAAAATTAATGTCGAACACATATTCGCCCGAGTCCACCACTAATGACTTATTTAGAACTATAATTGTAACTACATTTGGAGAGTTTGCTACAAAGTTAAGAGAGCTAAGAATTAATAATCCGAATCATTTTAAAGAAACAATTAGACCACAGAATAACTTAATTTGATACAGTTTTTACTGTTAAACTCCATTACGCGTTTTACGCTAAACTATATATGATTTGGGAAAATATATATTTATCGAATTGGGAATTATTAACATTTATTTAAAAGCGTATGATTAAAATATTCCAATAATTAGTTTTATGGCTATTCTAAAGTTATAGAAGAAATAAACTTTAACATTTTCGACATTTAATAAGTTTATCGAAAAGTCAAGAAACTTCTAAACCAACACCCTCTAGACATTAAAATTTTATGTGAGCGTGACGTAGAAAAAAGTGAGTTTTTGTGCAAGTGTTACACAACAAAAACATTGCTTTGAGACTATACTGTCGACTTTACTGAATTGAGTTTTTTCTTGAATCAAAAAAAAGCTTGAACGTAAAACAAACAGTTATAATTTAATCGTTTATAACAATAAAAAAGAACGACAAATTCATAGAGAGCTCACTTCAACTTCAACAATTAATAGAAATTTCACTATTAACACATTATTTTCAAAGTGATGTGAACTATTCTAATAATTTCTATTCTACGTTACGAGGATTTAGGACAATATTCTGTTTACGGCAAATTCTTATTTTAAAACAACTTATTGGTTTCTATTATGGTCATTACACTGTGTAAAATTATCAAAATTCGGTTAATAAATTTTAAAATTAAGCTTTAAAAATACCAGTCATAAACATAAGACAGCGAATGTACGGACAGACAGACAGACATTGTCAAATCCATAAGCTCGACTTTTATTTAAAAAAGTGAGCTTAAAAACTATGTCCTCAATTTCACGAGACAATTGATTTTCAATTTATAGAGACTTTTATAAAGCATCTTTATTACGTTTTAGACTTAATCGTAATTTCATTTCTTTGTATAAAACTGATTATCAAGACAAGACTGTATTTAACTGTAGGTGCAATACTGTTCACTATAATTTTGAAACTACGGACCCTATTAAAATCGAACATTTCAAAATAATAATGAAAAATTTAAAACCATTTCCAAGAGAGATTAATAAATCTATAAATAAACAAAGAAACATTGTTTTTCTGATTTTGTTATGTTTAAAAATAAGGTCATTGAACTAAGCGTATGAATTAAAATGTTTTCACTTTGACATTGGAGTTGACATCCCAATGTCTTTATGGGAAGTTTAACGATTATCATAAAATCTATACATTTATAGCCAGACATGAACGAACTTCTACAGTTTCTTACACATACGATGACTACGACGTGACGAACTTAATATTATCGTGAAGCTTGTCGATCTCATTGAATAATTGCCACAATTCTATAACTTTATTAAACTCTTAGACAACTTAAATTAGGAAACACAACCATAAAACATCTTTAATAAGGATGAAAATAACATTTTTTAATAATTTAATTAAGTTTTCAAAATAAAACTTGTAAACATTGAAACAAAACAATAAGGGCTTACGCTATAGATAGTGATTATTTGATAGAATCACATAATTATAATAGCATTACTTCGGGCTGACCGACTGTCAATTTTGAAAACTATTCTTCAGATTTAGATTTAGATTATGCCTAGGATGTTATTATTAATGATAATGAGTCAGATTTCTTAGATTTTTTATACACTTTACGATTTTTCAGACACTATAGGAATAGACACAACCATGATAGAAATATTTGATTGTGCATTAAACTTAGAATTAGAACCACAGCATAAGAAAAATAAATTAGAGGCTTACTCTATTGTCAATGTATGCGATTCGCTTATTTCTAACTTAATAAGTTTAAAACAAGGATATAAAACGGTTGTTATATTAGATAGGAGTAGTAATGCCTGTTCAAACTTGTTGTGGAAGTACGTTTGTTTTAGTTAAGAAAAAACAATTGATCCCAAAACAGGTAAACCAGAAATACGACTGTGTGTTGATTCTAGAAAATTAAACGAAATAACTAAATCTGATGTTTATCTGCTTCGGCGAGTACAAGACTCATTTGATTGTTTAGCTTAGGCTAAAATGTATATCTTACTGGATACTAATCAAAGATTTTTACATATACTAATAACTGTAAAGATGAAGAAAAAACTAGTTTTGTTACCCAAAATGGTGTATACTGTTTTGTAAGAATGTCTTTTGGGTTAAAATGTGCACCTGCTTTTTTCAAAAGGTATTTTTTTTTAATATTTTTAGGTCTAAGTGGCGTACCGTATACTTTATTAGCGACGCATACGCTTAAAATAGGGTTACGATTGTGAACATAAACTAGTTCATGGGATTAAGCATTTCGCCAGTTAATTGAGCTAAGCTTAAGTTTCGGATAATTTTGGAACCCATATTAATTAATACAGAAACGTCCTGAAACAAGTCTTGATTTCTTTCTTTGGGTTTACTTAAAATGAATTAAATTTATACTTATAAGTCACATGCTTAGCATAAATGGATAAGCGTATGCGTCGCTAATAAAGTATACGGTATATAGTTAACTTACTATTGTGGTGCATTGCCATAACAATAGTACTTTACTATAAAAATGACTAAAAGTCTATTCAACTAAACTCAAACTTAACGAAAGCTTTAAGTTAATTAACTATCACTTTGAAGTCATATTTAATTAACGA
>JAQIXJ010000756.1:0-27734 GCA_034700185.1 Phthiracarus laevigatus | reverse complement strand
TGAAAAACATTTATGCATTAATTAAAGCATTTAAAACAATGATTACAGCAAATAATTTAAATATTTTTTTTGTCTGAATCAAATATAATAATGATTTAAGGCACATAGTCATCATATTAGTGATAAGATTTTCATTAAAAGCTGATGTAAGTTTTTTAACTAATATATAGTAATTGAAATAAAAATTATACGGTATGTGTAAATTTACATTTGGATATCGCTGAAGGCTACAAAGATTAAAGTGTTACTCTCTATCATTATAACGCAAAATATTTGCATTTGTCGACAAAGCTTTTTATTAAAATAATTTATCATAATTATCTGGTATATTATTATATACCGTATTACTTCTTAAATAATAATCGGAATACTTGTTTGATTGTAACACAATCCCAATAACTTTGGGTGTGAACGATATTGTACTTCCAATAACAATACATATTTGTGTATTGATCTTTATTCCTTGAACTAAACATTATCCCCTTGTGGTAACAGGACATTCACAGCTAATTTTCCAGAAATATGCATATAACAGGTTATTATCCATTTCAAACGGTCATATATAAGAGAGAAACACTTTCGATAATTTCAAGATCATAACTGACTCTCGAGTAGTAAAAGTCATTTAGAAATCGACTAATATTAAAAAATATCACTTATCCCATAATGAATACATTGGTTCTATCGGTAAGAAATTTTATCAGCAAAACTATAAATTATAAATCGAATTTATAAATGAATTTAATTTAATTAACGTTTAATTTTTAGGTATTGATTGCTTTTGCTGCAGTCTGCTTCTTGGCTAACACTACTTTAGCTGGTTTTAAAGGATATGGAGGATTAGGAACACAAGTCCAATGGGTAACTATTGGGATTCTATTTGCCAGCAATAACTTTATATAAACATTTCTCGTTTAAACATTAGGATAATGGCGTATATCCAGCATATAAAGGTTACGGTGGATATGGATATGGGGGTTACGGATATGGAGGCTTCGGAGGCCCATATGGAGGATATGGAGGCTATGGATTGGGACCCTATTACGGATGAAAAATTTCACCGCATTTGTTTATTTAATCTAAACATCAGTTACTCTGGCTAATACTCATGTTATTTATAATTTATTGGACATTCTCTTAAATCACGACTCCTTAAATGCAGCAGACTTTGTAATTTAAATAAATTTACCTATTTTTTAATAAAAACAAGAACGACACATTCATAGAGAGATCACTTTCTTATAGTTTATCTAAGAAAATAAGTTTGTTTCAACAATACTTTAATTTATAAATTGTAAAAAATTTTCCAAAATTTTGGCAGGAGACGCCAACATAACGAAGAAAATTGCATTGAAAAGCATTTTCATCCACTTAAGGTATTTTGGGGTAGAAAATTTACCCTATCCTTTTTTATCGTGCATAATAATTTTCCCTGAAGAGATGTGGTAACGAAAAATTACTATTATATTCAGTATATGTTAATCGGGGAATACTTAAAGTTCCAAAAAATCCCCGTTTATAATAAAAATGTTATGATCGCGCTAAGAGCGATTGGGGCGATTGGGGCGATTTTTATACCAATGATTCGGTGTACTGTTAATAATCTAGTGTTTATTATTACTAAGATATATTTTACATGCAATTCTCAAGGTTTAAAATTTACAAAGGTTATTAATTTAATCCCAAAGTTTGATAAACTTTTGGTAAACGCATTTTTGTTTAACTTTTAATCCTATAATATTGAAAGTTTAATTTTTGGAATTTTTACAATATTTGTATATTCTATGCATTTATTTTAAACTTAAATAATCAATTATATTAATAATTTTAAAAAGCAACTTATAAAAATTTAAGAAAAAAATCTAATAGGATGTATATTTAAAATTAACTGCTAAAATTATTATAATTATTATAAAGTAAGTACATTATCTCATTATATAGTTTTAATTTCATTCTTGGATGGCTTTATTCTGCTTATAGAATTTTATACTATTAGATCTTAAATAATTAAAAAACCATCAAACTATGGGAAAACTTGTCCCAGTTATTAGTAATTAAAAATTAGTGATCACACAATACCAAAAATGTTTAGGCTATTCAACCCGTGACCAACAACTATTCTCTGGGATAAAATTTTTTAAAGATCTTAAAGATTTTTATAGTGAAATTCTTAGATATCGTTATTAATTAATAAAGTTATTAACTCAAAACCAAAATATGTAACTTTAATCGCTAATAAACTCCGATAATTTTTTAAATTTAATCATTTCAAATTAATTTCAATGCCCATTGTTATATTTTTTCATAAATATGATTTTTTATTTTATAAAAAATTTACTTGTTTTTCTAAAATAAAATTAATTTGATTTTTACCTTTATTATCATTATTTTTATCATTTTTCCTCAGATCTTCATGCCCGACAATATCAACCATAGGATCATTATGACCATAATAGTAATTATTTTTATTTTCATTGAAAGATGTACCATTATTAGAACTAATAATAGAGGTTTCATCATTGGTAACAGTGATTGGTGGCGAATACTTTGGCGGATTAGTCTGAACGGTTGATGGATACAAATGATTATGACCCCACGCAGGCTCTGACCGACATAAATCATCTATTGAATCAGTATCGCATGTCATATCTTTTTGATTGAACTTCGAGTTTGATGGACATAAAAAAGTGTCTCTTTTCGAATCTCCATTACAGTAATGAAATACTTCGCATTTATAATCTGGATCTCCATAATAACCCTCTGTTCTACCAGTGCAGTCAAATTTAACATTGGGAAGAGACACTTGTAATTGACTCAAATCCACATCAACTTCATGCTCGTCTACACCCGTATGTATTGAACCGTCAACAACATCCGCATTACTCTTCGAATTTTGATTGTTATTATTATTTGGGTGTTGATCGATAGTTAATTGTGTCGAAGATTGTGTCGTTGTTGACATATTCTCCAATTTCGTGAATGAATATGTATTCTTAGATTGCATCTCTGGAAGCAATTCATTTTTGACCTGTTCGGCCAGTTTTGTTGCCGGTTCTGTTATTATTAGGCTTTCTGACGGTTTAGTTAACACAGTTTTAGTGACTTCCTATTCGAGAAAAAAAGAGACGAATAAAGAGTTTACTGTCAATTGAGAATTTATAAATAAGTTTTTATGTATCGAAAGCAATTATTTTATCGCTCTCTCATTTATATCATAAACATTTTTATGAACGCGAATTCATTTTTTGATTATTATTATAACGTTTATTGAATTCTATAAAAACAAGTTTTATAAAATACCAAACTTGATAATTACTTTACTCTCTGTGCGAGTTTTTTGATTTTTGTATACTAAAAATTATTTTTGAAATTATTATTCAAAATACCTCCAAGTATATAATATCAATAATAATATGTTTAACAAAAAAATAAGAATAAAATTAGTTTTTCAGAAGAAAACTAATAACCAGTTTTCGAGAAAAGATAAATTGAAAAAGTTTATATATAAGCGAGTTTAACCAAAATAATTAACTCTCAAAAATTCATTTTGGTCTCAAAAGCTGTTACTATTTTAGTCCAACTTCAATCTTAGCAAATTTTATTCAATGATTTTTACCAAAAAAAAAATTAATATTGTATTTCAGTGTTCTTCGCATAACTAAGCCTAAATGATAATCGCCACAATTTGAGCTAAAACTGGTTTATCCACTAATCTTAACCACTGTCTTACTTTACTTATGCGCGAAGCAAACATTAGTAACACTCCAATTGTTTTTCAACGATTATTATTTATATTATTATTATAATTTTACTATTATTAATAGCAAATAACTGATGCAACGCTATCACTAAAATAAGTCAAATAGATTTTTTTATATAATTGGCATTAATTATTTTAGTAGAACGCTAATCAAAAGGTTATCGAGTTTTTTATGTTTGTAAAACTAATTTTCATTTTTTCATTCTCATCATTTTCAGTATTAAAAAATAGCAGATGATATAGTATGTTCATCTATTAGATGCTTCAGCAAAAAAAGTTAGTTCTAATCCATTATATAGCATATGTTAGTCTTAAATGAGGATAAAATTGTTTTGTGAGGTCAATCAGTATTTGCTTCAATGACAGCATAGCAATTATTATCTTTTAAATTTCAAGGGAAGAAAACAATAGCGTGTAATAATTACGTAACTTTCAACAACTTGCCAAAAAATATCATTTGTCTATAACGTTATGCTACATCGTATTTATTGGTCTTAGAACTGAGGTATTTTACTAATTTGTCTGTTGCACTCTTTCCACAAAAATTATTTTTTATTCTTTATACTCATTTACAACAAATATTACTCCTTTTTTAAATATTTTCAAGAATTTTAAACAACAAATAATAACACTTTAAACTATACTAAAGATAAAAATGGTTAACCCAATGTTTAAAATGTTAATAATTTTTATAAGTTCATTGTTGAGAATCAAAATGTAACAAATTTAAAACTTTCTTTCCTTAAGTGTGGAGTAAGAATAATTTTAAACTGTTAAATTGACAAAATCTGTATAAAATACCCGATAAAATATTTAATACAATATTTTTAACTTTTAAAAATGAGTATTTTAATAATAGTTAACAAAAAAATATATTTTTCCATAAAGGATTAATTATTTTATTTTATTAGTTTTATATCACTTCTTCATTTTTCAATATAATACAAAATGATTCCAAAAATTCAAATGAGATGTAATTGTTTATTAATATTAAATTATTTAATAAGTGTGATGGCAATAATTATCCTAATTTATAAACTATATGATCAGAATTAGTTCGATTGCATTAAACATTTAGATTAAGAAATACACAAAATACTTATGTTTCAAATCGTAATGTTTGACTTAAAACTATTCGAGATATAACTATTTAAATTTTTGTATGAGTTAAAAACATATGTTTTAAGAGCCGGTTTGTCTAATTGTTTACATATTGTATTTTTATATGCCAAAAATTGAAAAAATTGTGATATATGTTGAACTCTATGGCATATTACAATTACTTTATTTTTCTACTCTCTTAATAACGATGTGATTAGCAGTTCAAATACACTAATATTAATAATTTCGTGCTTTTTCGTGTTTAAACAAACGGCAGTCAGTAATTGAATGAGAGATTAAGTACATTATTTTGCACTTAATTTGAACGAAATTACCATAAGTCTTTATTATTTTGCACTAACCCTTTAATATTTTCATATAATAAATATTAAAAATTGAGTAAGTTAAAAGTTATAAGTAAATAAAATTTATATTTATAATGGTGAAAATGATTTATTAGCTGAACATAAAATTGTCGATCGGTAAGAAAACGATTAATTTAAAAAAATCATATAAATTAGTTATATGAATGATTAGAAAACTTATCAAACATATCTTATTGCTCACAACGAAGAATAAAGCAAAATAAAAATTGTTATTAAAATCAGCTTTAATTTAATTAAAAAATTTATTTTTGGCTCAAAGGCGTAATTATTGACTATTATTGGCTACCAGTCATTAATCATAGGTAAGTCAGATAACTTTTCGCACATTAATTATTTATTTTGACACTTTTTATTAACACATATTTATGTTGTTAGTTTGAACATCAAACTGTTTTGTTTCACATTATAGCCAACAATTAGTAAATATGTTAGTTTTCTCGAAAAAAAATTATCTTTTCCAAAATCATTATTTTTTGCTATTAAATATTCAAGAATTTTAACATTATTTCTAGTGATTAAAATATAACGATTCAAATTAATGTAATATAGTGCTCTGGGAAGAATTAAACTTGAACATTAAACTTACAGAATTCTTTGCTACAAGTTTTAACTTTAACTTTTACGGTATTAGCAAAGAGTCTATGAACACAGTCTTATTTTAAGAAAGAAATATGTTGAATATACAAAATTCTTTTTTATTCAGTGTAAAATAAAAGTATTTCGTTTTGAGAATATAAAATATCTTTTTAAGTTAATTCTCTCGAAAAACATACTTTTGGCAAACTTTTCCATATTATGAGAACTATGTTATATCTTTTAATATGTTTTAGCATTATTTTCGACATAAAAAATAATATACTGAACAATAAGCAAAAAATCTGGCAAACAAAAGGCTGTTTTATTAAACGAAATCCAAAAATTAAATTATTAGTATAGGCTATACAAAATTTTGAAATAATTTTTCAAAATGCATTTTTAAGGTTGACTGTAATTCAATTTTTATCTTTTGATGGCTTTTTAATCTTATTAAAGTTTGTCACAGTTATTTCTTTTCCGGAATATTTTTAGTGCCACTATAATCATTATTTAATATTAATGCAAATTATTTATTTTGTTTTTTGTTTACCGCATACTTTTAACGATAAGAAAAATCATTTGCTCATTTCTTACGGATACTTAAATTCTCAATGATCATAGTTTTTGTGTTTATTTTATTTTAAAAGTATAACTAAAAATTATTTAATAATCATTTGAAAAATAATGTCCTAAAGTTAGCTTATATTTTAGAAACAAAGTTTTAGCGTTTGAATCACGAAACGAACTGTAAATTGATAACATTTTTATAAACCTTATAATTAAATTTCTAATTTTAAAGATATTTAAGACCGATATCAACTCACGCACAATTGAAATTAAAACTAAATTCGTGTAATTATAAGGAAACCTATATATCTAATTCGGTATATATATATATATGGATAAATAGTGCAAATTTTAAGCATTTGTCATCATAAGTGTCAAAATGCAATTCGTTTTTATTAATTAAAGATATGTGTCAAAACTATCTTTAATAAAATTTTTAGTAATTGATACATGTGATCAAATTTGGTGTTATCATCAACTAATGAATATAATTGTAATTTAGTTATAATAAAAAAATGTTTTAAGATTCAGTGATATAAAATTACAGCTGTAGCTAAAAACTGAGTTTTAAAAAATAAAAAAATTCTCATTACAAAACGTAAATTGTTCGTAATATTTTATCGAAATTATTTTTTATCAAAACGTTAATTGAAAATATCAAATTAAATTTTTTGCTTTCGTTTAATCCCATACCTCTTTCGTGTGCCACCATTTAGGTATATTTTTAAAACTATACCTTTTAAGCACTTTAGAAAAATTATATTATATAAAGTTAGTAAGCTTTTAATTATATATATATAGTAACATAAAGAATTTATTTGTTTTTAAATTTAAAATAATTAGCAGTTTGATATTTTTAGTGTTCGGATAACATGCTCATCGAAACATTTTATTCTCAATTTTTAGTAAAAATAAGAAATTCTGGTACTAATTAAAATTAGTTTTACATGCCTGTCAATTACTGTTTCAAAAAGTTGCGGCACAATAAAAGTTTTTTCCGAGCGATCAAAATAAATTTTACGCCAACGATTTTCAAGATCCTATTCTCATTTATGTTTGAATGATGTTTAAAATATTATTATTATTATTGATGATTAGTAGTTCAACAAATTATATAAATTAATTTTTTCCCTTATTTATTGATTATTATTATTTTATACTGTTCAACAAATGTATACAAAAAATATACAAAAATAACAACAACATAAATTTAATTAAATAAATTCAGTTGTATAACAATAGTTAAGAGTAGTCAGTGGATGAGAGAGTAATAAATCAATCATTACAATGCTTATAAATAACAATTTCACGGATAATAAAAGAAAAGAAAAAACATTATTATCATCGATGTCATCTAAATTTTTGATTTAGCCTAATATTCTTGAACCAATATTACCAAAACAATCAAAAAGAAAAATCATGGCTTATTCCTTATATCCTGCATATTAAAATATGGAGCGTTTATAATGACAATTATTTTTTAAGTAGTTTGTGTATACATGAATAAATTTGATTCATGTTTGTGGAGTGAGTGATGCTTTTAAAGCGCTCCATCGCAACAATTTTACTATAGTTTCCAAAATATTATCAAAATACCAAAATTTTCGTTGAAAATGTTTTCAAACATAGATTTTCAAAATTGATTATAATTTCGTTACTCAGATAGAATTATTTTACTGCGGTATCTCTTACTATTAGTACCGGAATTACTGATTACATTGGTCTTAAATTGGTTTAGTTTTGTTATTGTCTTCAGAAATTGCAGATGTATGTATAATATGCTATTATATTGTAAGCTTAGTAAATCTACATAATGTTAAATAACTAATGTCTGAAAAACGAATAAACGAAGCCCTTAAGCAAAAATAAGTATTTGTCTGCAATCTTTGAAAAAATAAAACTTCACATTTTTAAAACGACAACCTTTTATAGATAAATAGTTATGAATATCTAAACTTAATTTAAGCTTCAATGGAATGTATTGTTTAAAAATATTTTGGGGAAAAGTTTCCAATTTTTCTTCAGGATTAGGGTTTATAATAAAGAAGTAGCTGCAAGTAATTTTAGATAGTTAAACTATATATTAAGACCAGTTTTATTAACTGCAGTATTTTATATTTATCGATACTCTTTATTAATATAAAAGTAGTTTAAAATAAATAAAAACTTTTTGGATTCTAATTATATCTCTTTTTATCATTCATCATATCTGTTATTATTTTGATATATTTATAAGATTATAGCTTCAGCGTTGAAATATAGACTTTTAATAAGTCTTATGTAAAACGTTTGTATAGCCTTATTTTCTATTTATGCTTATAAGTCGAATATAATTGGTTTGTTAAATATAAAAATATTTAAAAGACAAATAAAATTATTATCGATAAATTATGATATATTTACGATAATTTATTGTATATATTTATAAAACCATAAGATAAAATAATAAATTTTCAGCAGACTCTAATTTTTATAATTTCATTGAGTATATTCTATCAAATCAAGTTATTCCATAAAAAAATTTATTTTGAAAACTTCCGACTTTAATCCTTATTGCGAAAAAAGTAAGAAGTTTCTAAATTGTAGTTTGCAAAATTATAACGAACATAAAAAAATTTTCTAATTAAATTGTTTTAATAAAAAGTAGAGTTTTATGCAAAACAAGATAGATTTTAGATTAACGTGCCTTATTTTTGTCAACTTATTTTTGAAGTCTAACCATTAGCGTATTTCTTTTCTTTTAATATATATACTGTACAACTCTTTGCAAAGTCTAGACTAGAACTGTTCCACAACTTCGCCCAATCGAGAATTTTCGAAGCAATTTTTTAATCACAAAAACTTTAATGGAAATAATTGGCCTACCGATTCATGCATCAAAGGATTCAGGAGTAACCGAACAGTAAAGAAGAAGCAAAAAATTTTACACGGAATTACTCAGCGGTAAAGAGACACAAATCAGGGAAAGAAAAAAAAATCTATGCTAAAAATATTCTACATATGCTTAAAGTAACAATTGCACGCTAAATAAATTATATTGTAGAGTGTATACTCAATTGTTTCGCATTTTTTTTGCTCATAATGATTGCAATAAATACAAAATTTATCACACATTGACTTAATTTTTTTGTTTAAGAAATAGTGATATATTACCTTTGATTCTGGGGTGGAATTTGTTTTATTTTTATTTCCAAATCGTTTTCCATACTTTTTTGCCACATCTAATTGATTTGCAGAAATCTCTATGGTATAAAAAATGTTTATAAGCAAAAAATCCATATATATAGATATATAAATCCGTATATACATAAAAAAGATTTTTTAAAGATGATCGATAACAACAAAATAAAGAAAGAAGAAACTATAAACTTTGCATAACCTTGAGAAAAGTATGTAAACTATTTACGAGATAGTTATTAAATGATGTAATAATAAATAATACGTTCACTCACCTCCGGAAAATATCACAATAATTGTAAATAATAGTAATAATGTTTTGTTACACTTCATTGCGAAACATCTTCTCATTTTCGAGTGTTTGAAAATTTTAATGTTGAGATTTATGTTAAACAATAATTAAAGTTAACAGTTAACCGCGTCTTTAAAAATAATATGCGATAAAAACAAAATAAAGAAAAAAAGCAACGAAAGTAAAACTTTTCGGCTTAATATTTGATTGCGAATGAGCAGCTCTTTCTCTTTTATCACAGCTCACACCACAATTGGGTAAAAATACAATACTTGTAATAATAATTTTAGTTTAAATTAACAAAACAATACAAAAGAATCGCGTTTTCAATAGTGTATTTAAATATTTATAATATAAACTATTGTATAGTAATAATATAACAAACAAAATACGTAGATTTATGTAAGCGATAACATGATAACTAGTTATGCACAGATTTATTTGATGAAACAGCGCTATTGTCAAATATTATACGATGCACAGCAAGAAGTGTATGTCTATGCGTGTGCTATCGCTTTGAAAGATCTTTGCTGTATAGACAGGTATAGACAGTTACGTGTGTGGTGTGTGTGTATGTGTGAAGCACTAACTTCAAACACTTCTTGAATGATCAGACTGTTATGCATCGATTGCGGCAGTGACTTACAAACACCATTTTTGCGAACTGTAAACCAAATAAGAGAATTGCTGTTGTGTTGCAAACCCAACCATTTGTAGGTCTAGTTGTTGTTCTTTCGCTCAAAAGTCCTGATTTTTTAATAGTAGCCTATTTGTCCAATGGTAACAAATAACGGAGAGATGAGAGGGGAGAGAGAGAGAGAGAGAGAGAGAGAGAGAGAGAGAGAGAGAGAGAGAATGAACATTTATTCTTGTATATTAAAATTTATTTCTGCAAATATTTTTTTATTTAGTTAAAAAACTCTTTAGAAAATTTTTTTATTCTACATTCTTCTGGAAAGAAAGCCTTCCGGCAGAATTACGCTAATAAATTCTAATATTAACAATTAGAGTGCATTCAAGCAAGGATTTTCACATTCTATATTTTAATGCAATCTATTTTTATTTTCTAGATGCAGATTTCCGTCTATTTATTATATGAATATAAATACAAAATTTAATATAAAAAGGATTCAACTTTCATACCAAAATAGTAAGAATTTATTACAGTAATAAACATTAGAAAATATAAGATTAAAATAGAACTTTTGATGAGCTTGAGCTTATCGATATTTTAAAAGAATGTTTAAGCTTAAAACTTAATCATCTAATAAATTGCGAACTATAAATTGAGCTTGTATTATATAATAATAAGATTACGCTTTAGTCGCGAGTTTCCAGCAATTGCTAAACATTTTTTATTAAAGAAGAACAAATATTTTTTAAATACCATATTTTTAAAAGAACCAAAAATGTATTTTAATCTATTAAAATTATTCTAAATTATAATGAGTTTAATAGCAAAATCTGATTCATATAATAATATGTAAGAAAGCATATTTGGTGAAATTAAGTTATAACCTTGAATTTGAATTACGATAAAAGTAAAATTATTAATATTTGAGACTGATTTAGAATTCTGTATTTCTAACATTATGTATGCATATTATTTGAATTTTGTAGGTTTAGCATACATATTACAAGCTAATGAAGCTCACTAGACCGTGTATAAGCTTGATCTTATTTAGCCTTGAGCACACACATACGCATGTTTCGAGCTCAAGCTTTTTCTCATCTTTATCTTTCTTAGAACCACAACTTAAATCTTACGGTAAGGTTATATATGTTTTTATTCACTCCAATAATGTTCCTAACAATTAGACAACTCTTATGGTTCATTAATCTTTTAGCAATGTTTTGTGTTTTTTACATTATATAACAAATGCAAACATTTACTGCTGATTATATGACATACGAAGTAGAAATTTACAATCTATTTTAATAGCCTATTAAATTGATTTTTTGTTGTGTACAAAATTTTGTAATAATCCGATTACTGATTGTATTGTTAATAAATTGTTTGCCGCTTTATAAGAAAACATGTGTTTTTAAGTTTATTTGAATTTAAATTTTTTAACACACTCGTTAGGATAAAACTTGAAACCAGGAATAATTCGCCTTAAATTTCAGGAAAAAAAATTAAACCAAACCACTAACATGTCCACTCTTTATTGAAATGCTGTCATTTATAAATAAAAGAGGTTTCGATAAGCTATAAAAATTGACACGTTATTGCAGCCGCTCTTTAATAATCGACTCTATTTTCAATCATGTTTCGCACATTAAATATTTTGAAAAGTAAAAAGTGCTCTTTGTAAAGGTTTTAATACGAATAGAGTTTCTAACATCAAAAATATCAAATATTGGTATCGTTTTATGTCATAAAAATTTCAAATATATTAAGTAATGCGGTGGCAGTAAAGCAATAAAAATTGTTTTTCGGTTTTTAATGATTAATGTGTGGCCTATTTTTAGCATTTATTTTATTACCTGATTTTTTGTGTCATTGTGTATTGACTCTTCGTTTTCGCACTCATAGCCTATATTCGGCAATTAAAATATGTTTAGACCATTAAATTTGTATTATAATTATTAAGAATAATTTAGCTATTGTGTCGAAGCACGAGTTACAGTTTTTTAAAAAAAATTAAACGCTATGTTATCGTCTGTATCTTTTCTAATAATAGCATTTCTATTGCTGTCGTTATGATTAACTAATATTAAAATTAATTACTAAGTTTGAAGAAAGTTAAATATGATCTATACATTTACACGTTATTTATTTAGTTTGTAATAATATAGATATAGACATAACCGTGAAGTTAATTATACCAATAGTTGATTTGTTGGGTTATTTAAAATGCCATTTTCTGAAAAGTTGATATTACGCGCTAATGGTTTGAAAAATCATCAACTTTTTAATCTATGGCGGTATTAGATATTATAAATGTGTGCACGATATGACACATATTTTCAATTTCGATTCATTGCACCCAAAAGTGATTCGCATATATTGTAAATTAAACAAAAATCATATCGTGATCGCACTAAACAATTTTTTTATTATTATATTGCAAATGCAATTTAAGTTCTTTAAATTGCTTAGTTTAAAGAAATAACTTAAAACTATTCGCTTAGAGGGGAAATATCTTTATAAATCTGAAAAATCTATGCTGTTTAATGAGAAGTTTATATATTTTTCTGTTTACTACGTAGCAATTCGTATAAAGACATAAAACTTTATGTTAGTTAGCTTACGTTAGGCAAAGATTTAAAAATAAAAACAACATCATTCTACTTTAAATTCATTGAGACAGTTCAGTATTAATGGTGGAAATGGCGTGTAAGCATAGTGTGAGTGTGCCATAGACACACTTATGCGCTTAATAAACAATATTGATATAAATATACACTTTAATAAGTCAACTAACAATAATAAAATTAAAAAAATTTAATCCTAGTTTACTCTAGTTTTGAAATTATAGCACCAAAACAAAGAAAAAATTCACAAAAAATTCACAATTTAGTTACATTGAATATTTTTTGTTCTTGTCATTCTTTCCGGCATTCCTCTCGTTTGTTTTTGTTTTTTTTTGTGCTATAATGCGAACTCAATTCTTTTGTTATTTCTTTAAAAAACCTTAATTGCTATCTGCAATAATTTTGTCTTTATATGACAGCGGCAGTGACTTAGAAAACGACGAGCAAAACATAAAGTTTTACAAAAATTTACACGAACTCTTGCAAAAAAGCGGAAGCGTTTGCTGCAATCAATTATGCTTTAACTGATGCTTAAAACTTTCAAAATTAAAAAAGCATATCATTTCATATACAAGTGATATTAAAATAAAAATCTAGCAAAAAATTTTATAGAAAATTGGGTAAACCTGTTTATAATAGTAGTATACTTAACGATTTTTTGTAAAAAAGGTTTTTTTTCTAAAAAATTCTGATCGCTGTTATATGGTTGTTAAAAATCATGAGTATATATAAAGTTTCCGTATTATATAATCAAAATAGTACTTGAAAAAATTTCCAGAACTTTTTTCTCAAATGATTGCATTATCTTTTTTTTATAATTTTTATAATTTTTTTTTAGCTTAAACGTATTGTTCGAGTTTATAAAACTCTCAAAGACTATCGTAAACTTATATTCTTTGACAATTAAACAATATATACAGCACTTTTTTGTGCGATAATCTCGTGTATAAACATATACTTTTCTTCTTTTATCTGGGCATACGTTATCGCATAAAATTCTCGTGAGCTTTAATAGATATTCAGGAAAAAAACACAAAGCAAAGCATTTAAAGGTAAAAATAACGTTGTAGTTCCTTTTAAAAAGTTGATTCAGTATTGTTGGAGCTGTTAAAAAGTTAGCTTATTATTTATTAGCGCCGCGGCAATCATCTCACAAAAGCGTTTAGAATGAATCACATAAATGATGTCTAAGAAGCATACGCTTATAAGCTTTATATTCGGCTACATATTTACGCTTTAAAAGGGCTCACGTTTTTTACAATTGCTAGAAATCTTAAATCCAAACATGTTTTAGACACATAAGACGGTCACACCCAAATTAACCTCTTCAATTCTTCGCTTTTTATGTTATTATGACACAGCAACCAGAACAGAGCCTTAAGTATTTTAAAATTTAAATTATAATTCCGTATGTTTAGTCCAGAATATAATCAAAACTATAGCCTCAACTTTTCCAACTTTTATTCGTTTACTGCACTGTAATGTGGATGCGATGAATTAAAATTTTATTTTTGTAATATAATAAAGAACAATTATACTGTTTTTTTCGATTTCCATGCTAAAAATAAATAAGTATTAAAGTAACAAAATTACATACATTTTTAATGAAAAATGAACATAACAATAAAATGATAGTAAAATAAAAGTAAATATTTTGATCTTTCTTATAATCAGCTTCACTTATCTTCTATATTATTCATAAAAAACTTTTATACAGTATTAAAAAATTTTCATTATTAAAGCTTTAAGTAATAATAGTAATTAGCATTTAACTTAAAACATACTATTTGTATAAAAAATATTTTGAATTACTTTTGTAAAAGTGAGATATAATGGAGATTATTGTGTAAAGATTTCTATAAATGCCAAAAGTGGCAACAAAAGAATTATAATTCTAGAAATAGCATACAAATATAGTACATTTTAATTTTTTTGTGTTTAAATTAAAATTATAATATGTATTGTATATTTCTAATGTATCTCTTATTTAAACTCTATTATAGAGCGCATACAAATTACATGCATTATGTACAACACTTTATATATGAAATAACTAAATATTTTTAATTTTATGAAAAATAAAATAAAATTTATACATACTTTCACCGGATATAACATTCCGTTTTGTCAAAATTAATTTGTTAAATAATCTATTTTTACATAATTTACATCCAATATTTAATTTTACATTTTTACGTAAAAAATTTAAAAAGAATATAAAACTAACTTCTACTTATAGACTTTGTATAATAGTTTTCGCTTCATAGGATACACATTCGCAATTTTTATTATGAAATCAACTGGTGTTTGCGCTTTTTTGGAGAGGCATAGCGTATAAAACAGCTTTGAACTCTGGTTTAGCGCTTCCATGAAATCATGCAATAAATCTAAAATAATATCATATAATAATTAATGTTTTTACTTCTTTTAAAAATTAATTAATTTTTATTTTCAAATATTCAATGTTAATACGAGGACTCAACATTAAGCTAACACTTATATAATTCAGAGTAAACCGGAGTGAAATAATACTAAAGTACAGAATTATGACAAACAAGAATAGTAAATCAGTCCAAGTTAAAAATTTCAGTGTCGGTGCGCTCAAAATTATCTGCCCATTAATTATTTAATTGTTAATTTAATTTACTGTAATAATGATTTTAAAAATAAAAGAATTTAGAGTTGGAAAATTTAAAAATATAAACTATAGGTCTCTATTAATGTTAGTCTAAACCAAAACCGAACTTCAGCCACCGAACTAAGTTCTAAAACTTTGAACTAGTTTTTACATCTCGTAGCATGAACTTTAGGTCAGATGTTAGGGTTCGGCTTTGGAACCTCATAGACGTTTTGTATCTACAATTTGACTCTATTGTAATAATTAAAAAATTAAATTTGAAAATGAAAGCTCGGACTGGCATTCCAAATGCTTTTTCATTATATCTAGTCTGTAAAGGCATTATTTAAATCTAACAGACATAAAGTGCTTGGTTTTTTTGTAAAATATAAATCTGATTAGTGTAGACTGTATAAAATCAACTATAATAAATAAAAAAGTAAATATAACTATTATTAATATATTTTTTACGCTCATCTATATTCCGCAAAATACAGGTAATAATATTTTACTATTGATAAAAATTCAAAACAGACAGATGAATTGAAACATGTGACGATCTAATATCGAAATGTAATTCAATTTTTGACTATTAAAAATAAATTGATTGAAATTTTTTGTTAAAATCAAGTTTATAAATTTAAATCACTTCCTTGAGAGAATGCTAATTTCATATGCTTTATATAGATATGATTTTAACCGCTACCTGTTTTAAAGTGCATAAGACATACAGTCAATATAAGATCAATTAATGGGAAAAATAAGTTGAGGATCTCCTTAATGAAAATATTAGTCGAAACAAGATTAAAAAATTATTCGTTTCTACCTTATTAAGTAATGGTAATATTTACTTTTTTTCACGTAAGAATGATTTTTTCTTCTCAGAATTTTTTTTAAAACGATGTTACATATAAACATATTTTGATGCCGATAATAGTGAATTATGTCTGTTACTGCATTGGATGGAAATTATTGGTCTGGAATGTGCGTGATAATCAACGCTTTAATCTGATTCAGAAATTTTAGTATTACATTGTATTGTGATGTTTCTATGGTATAACTTATTGTTTTTACTTGAAATATAAAATTTGGTATATAAAATCTTAATTATTATTTTAAGTGATTTTTTTTAGTTTAATGAGAATGTCTTTCTTTCGTTAATCATAAATCTTTTTAAATTAGTGTCACGTTTACCGAATCTTATAAATTAAAACTTTAACAAAAATAATACCTTTTGATTGACCACTCGTCACATCTGTTAATCGTATTTACATTATTTACATTAACATTTTTCTTTGATTATCACCGATCTATCTATAACTACATTACGCATAAATCTAATTGCAACGAAACTTCAGCGATTCAATAACAAATGCTCAAAAAGTCTACTAAATTTTATTTTTTTATTCACTAATAAATTATTTACTAAACAATATAAACCAAACTGACAACAAAAGAGATCGCAAATGAAAAACAAAAAAAAATAGTTTGGCCTTATTTTCAAGCTGGAAGATAAAATATGGTCACTTGTCTAGTTTTGTTGCGTCAAACTGTAAACTGTCTGTTATTATCAATTTTACTTTCGTTCGTTTTTTTTCGAGGAAAATTTTAAAGTAGCGTATGTCTGTATGAACGCGAAAACGCGTGTGGCGTTACCTTTCATTAGATTAAATATATTTAACACCATTAAATAAATATAATATAGATCGATAGTTTATAGCGATATCTTTAAAAATATGTGTTGTTATTAATCGAAATCATATTTATTAATGTTGATACTGTTTATTGTATAATTATTTATGAATCATCATCAGTCATCTTACACAAAGGATACGCCACTTTTTTTTTGTTAAGCATGAGGTCAACTATTATATAATTTATAAGGTGAAATGTAGGCCTCTCTTTTGCTGAGTAGCGAATAGATCTGAGATTTTTTTACTAAGTCTTAAGTCAACACTAAAGTAGGTCATAGTCAAGTTATACGGTTTAGGCTTTCTGTTAAATAGGTAGACGCGAACTAAGTTATTGCTAATATGTTCGCGAAACAAACTTCAAATTTCGATTCTCTAAATATTTTTTTGTTTTAATTTTCTAACTACTTAAATAGATCATTGAATTTTTTACTTTAATGCGATTCTCAACATAAAACTCTTTAAATATGCTAAGTTTGCATGAATAGTCTGTAAATGGATATTCAAACAAGACATTATACCAAAAAATAATGCTTTTAACACTCAATGTTTTACAGACAAACAACAAATGAATGTTTCAATATTTTCAAACAGTATACTTTCCTGTTTTTCTCATTTAAAACTATTTTTACTGTTTATCCACTTATGAATCTATATATTTAATAAAACAAATGCTTTTATTATTTAAATAAAAGCTTTCATAAACAAGAAAAGTAAAATTAAATTTTGTGAAAGTTAAATCTATAATTAAGTTTCTATAAAACAAAAAACTCTTTTAAGCTGTTTGCCTCTACTCATTCTTATTCCTTTGTAATCGACGTTTTAATTTTTTCAAGTATATATGGATTGTTTTTATCAATAAAGTTTTATGAAAGATCGACATAATAAACAAAAAAAAGAAGAAAAGATTTCATTTTGAATAATAAATTTCCATTATAAACACTTAATAACCAGTTAATGCCAACTAACTGTGATTTTAAAAGTTTAGAAATATGCTAATGTTTTTAATTTTAATCTTACATTTATTTCCTGCATATTATATTTATATTTACTGTTTCTTTCTTTTATTTTGATCATTAAAACAAAATAGATAGTGACCTAAAAAATACTTCATATGAATGATTTAACAATTCAAGTAAATGTGTTGCTTATGATATTAAATGTTATATTTTTCTAAGATTTCCCTTATAGGTCTACAACCTTTAAAGTTTGTTTTTAGGAAAAAATTGTAATCCTGAAGGCAAAGAAGATAAGGTGAGTTATACTGTGAAAACGGAATGATCAACAAGCTGCTATAGCCCTGAAATAAAGTGTTTTTTTAGGAAATTTCATTTAGTTTTTAGATCATAAATAACATAAATAAAACGTTGTTAATATTAATTTAAAGGAAATATTAATGCCGAAATTGCAACCTGATATTCCAATGTCATAAATTAATTATATCTATGATAAAAGTAAAACAACTAGGGTAACCCTGGGCTTATATTTGTTTCTTAATTTGAATGACCAATTTCAATATTTTCTTTAATATAAATAACATTAAAATATCAACAGCTGACAGACACATGTTCAAAGCCATAAGCTGAACTTACTGATTCGTGAGCTGAAGTATTAAATAAGAAAATAAATCCTCTGGGATTTGATCAGATTTTTACTAATTCTTTTTCTTTGTTATTGCAAATAAATTCATTAAATCTATTATTTTATTATAGTTTAAATTATTTTCTAAAATAATTCCAGCTTTAATTTAGATAAATCTATAGGTTTAGTTTATAAGTAAAGTGTTGAGAATTTTTTTTGATAACAGATTGTTTTGCTCTAGGATTAATGTTGAAGCTAATTGTTAAGTTTATTTAGATATTACAAATATATTGTAGATATGAAAATATTCAATATATATATATTAGCAAATAACAATGAATAGTTCGATTTAAAGATTAGTAAAGTTACTATTGTATTTACTTTAATAATCTATAGAAACTTTCTAAACTACCTATGCTCATCAAATTTTGTTAATTCTATGGAAATAGAATGATATTGATATTACAGTATTCAAACTAATTCTTGGTTTATTTCTCGTGCTCTATACGTCAATCGGTTTCTCTCTCTCTCTCTCCTCTCCTCTCCACTCTCACTCATTATATATATCATAATCACTCAAATTAATTTATAAAGAGAAAAGATAATGCTGTGTTTCTGAAACATGTAAAATCTTAATATAAAGATTATTTTTTAAACCATTTGAATATATATTGTTGCTATATTTACGTAACTGCATGAACATGAGAATATAGATTAAGCTAAAAGAAATGCTATTAAAAAATGAGAGAAAATGTTCATTATACTATGACTATGAACGAAATAATTCAATGAAAATTTAAATTTTTAACTACCGGTGGGTACCCGTAAAACTAAATTACTATTGATAATTGATATGATAAACAAAAATAGCGGTAATTGCATGTTTTCTTGCAAAGTAGATATTTTTTACAGTTAATGTTAGCGCTAAAAATGTCAAAAATATCAAAACTGATTTATTAGTTTGATATGTTTATAAATGATTATTAACATACAATGCCATAAAAATAAGACTGAAGGTCAAAATCAAATCTCAATTTCAAGAGCAAACGCACTCTTAAACCAGTTTATTATCACAATTAATAAACCCTTGTTTTAAGTAAAAAAACTACACAAGTATTTCAGTTTTGTTCTAATACTTACTTTTTTTATAGACCTCAATACTTTTTGCGATAATTATATTATTTTGCGTATTAAATAAATATATTTTGTTGGCATTATTTTGTATTTCAATTTTATTAGACTTTGAACAATACGTACACAATTGAGATTTCGACGTAAAAGTAATCTTTTTTATTTATTAACTTATTTCGGCTTTAATTTCAAGTTCGTTCATTCTAATCGCTACGGTTTATTTTTTTATGCGTGCCTATTGTTCTCTGCAAGTTAATGAATTACCCTTGTTTTATCAAAAACTATATTTAGAGACAGTGATGAAACTATTTGGCAAAACTTTATTTATATTAGAAATTTTTATTGCTTCAGTTTAATGTTTATTTTTTTATAAACCAAAAAAAATGAATGACAAATTAATTTTTAACTTTGTAGCCTCATTTATATTACTATTAGCAATAGCTATATGTCAATCAAATAGCGATTTACAAAATTTTCAATTTAGTTTAAAAAATCTTACGAATGAACAAAGGGATGAACTTTTTGGCTCTTTAGATGCTGACAAAAGTTTGGCACTAAATGAAAGCGAATATTATTTATTACTTCAATCATTGTTTTTTAAGCAAAACTTGAGCAAATTTCAACCTACAGTTCAAAAGTTATTTGAGTTAATGGATTTTAATCAAAACAGATTTATAGATAAGCAGGAATTCAATCGGATTTGGAAGGAATGGATATTAGTGGTATTGCGGCCAAAATCGGCTCTTATCGTGGTCGACGTCCAAAACGATTTCATAGGTCCAAACGGGAGCTTAGTTGTGCAAAATGCAACTAAATTGATACCAACGATTAATCAATTAATATCAAATATAAGTTTTGCTGCGATAGTTTATACACATGATTGGCATCCAAGCAATCACTGCTCGTTTGTTGAAAATTTGAATATAAGAGAAATAATAAATTATGCGCCTTTCGATACGAATATGCCGCCAAATGACCCAAATAACGGGGAAAGGACGAGTCCGAGAGTGGGCGATTCAGTTATATATTCTATTCATCCTGAAATAAAGCAGCAATTATGGCCCAAACATTGCGTGCAAAATACTTTTGGTGCCAATTTGTATAAAGATCTAAAGTTGTTAGAACTCAACTCATCGAGAATCGACATTTATAAGGGCACTGATCCTGACATTGATAGTTATTCCGCTTTTTATGATAATGGACATCTGCACATCACTGATCTCCATGATAAGTTACAGAGAAGAAGTAAGTCTTATTCAATCATATCTAAACTTAGTTATGTATATTATCATCACAAAGTTCATGCAGATTATATATTAATAGTAGCTTTGCCAACAAATTCATTGTATGATTAAAATTTAGAAATTTACTATAAGATTATGAGTTTTTCATAATTAATTTTAGATACACTTTTAGCATTTAATGAGCAAATACAATTTAACTTATTGTACATAGTTTTAAAGTTAGAAAATATTAGTTAATGGAAAGGTTAAAAATCATTTAACTTAAAAGGTAAATAAACTTAAGTTAACATTAACTTAACCGGTTAAAGTTAAATGCTAACAATTTATTTTAACGTTTGTGGACCAGTTATACACAACATAAATCGTCATATTTTATTTGTTAACATATTCAAATTATAATTAATGTCGACATTTTTAATTTATTAATTTTATTTTATTAAATCCATTATAGCTATGCTATCGTCGATAAGCATATGACATTTATGCATATAAAGTGTTAGTTTAACTAATTATCCTTATAAAATGTATAGTATATCTAATTAACAAATATGACCATTAATTTATATATTTCATATTAAGTTTCAGTTCAATCACTTTTCAATTTTTTTAGATATTAAATCACAAAAAAAACTTGTTTATCAAATAATCGCGTATTATACCTATAGTACATAGTACACATGAATACTCTTCTGCAATACACCTAATCCTGCTTATAAACCCAGTTTTACCGAATATTATTTACCCATTTTGAACAATATATTGGTAGGAATGTTTACCCAAATATTATTTCCTATTATTATTTCCTTCAGTCTAATTATACAAATAACTATAAAAAATATCTATTTGTTATATAAAGTTTACTGTACTGAACTTTTGCAATACCATATTATAACAAACAAAATTCCGATATTTGAACAAATCTAACTTCATTTTAAGCAATGATTTGCAAATATATTTGTTAACAAGAAATTATTACATATTACCGCGAATAGATTTAGTGCTTAATGTGTGGGTTTACCTATCAAACTATAAAATAATGAGAATGTGAACCATAACTTTTTAATAATTCGAAAATAACGAACTAAATTTTTATTTAATACAGTACAGATAACAGTTATAGATAATATAATTATATTAATCGTAATTTCAATGATGCATTCAAATTATTCAACAATTTTGTATCTAAATTTGGTAATATAATGTAAATTTACACAAATGTGTAGTCTATTATGTATAAATCTCGATAAACGTATTTAAATTTATTACTAGCGTAGGAATTTCTATCAAAATCTGCTGCTTATCATCTAAAAACACTAAATGAAAAATAAAATATTTGTATTGCAAATATATTTTATTAATAGAAATTACTTAATATAAACATAAACGCCTAACTTGATCGATCTTAAATAACATAAATAAGTAAATAAAATGGTAACATTTATAATTATTAGATAATTTAAATTCTACTAAAAATAGCATAGTTAAGCGAAATGAGTAACGCACGATCAATCAAATACTGTGCTCATTAATGTAAAATTATCAAAATATTATGTTTTAAGCGATTGAGTGTTTGTCCACTTCGTAAAGTAATACATCATCAGTAACATTCTTTTATTAAAATGGATTGTTATATTATGCTTATCGGCAACGAAAAGATAATTTAGATAACGCTAATTTTGTACCGATAAAATTAAGGGATACGCAAAATTAAGGCTAATTTTACAAGTACTATAAAAACATTTTCAAACTTTTACTAAAGGTATTATTACGAATGAATGGACAAATTTTAATTATAAATAAAAATATAGTTTATACTTTCAGCGTATGAATATAATTAGATCTAAATATTCAGTAGTTAATTAATCAGAAACCCAGAGACAACTCAGGTTTACGAGTCATTAATTTTTCTGCGCGAACAAAATTAATTGTTACACATAATCACGTCATTTTTTAAAGAAGCTTCGAGAGAATATTTTCTTTGAACGAACCGACTAATTAGTCACATATGCTTGCTATGCTATGAATGTAGCGTTTCATTATTAGAGAAGCACTCATTTTTTAAGAATCTAAAGAATTTAATGAATTATTTATGTAATTTAAAACTTTTATACACGGATTGTTTATATGTTGATTCGCAACATTTTTGATTTTTAATGAACAAATAATTGTGAACGCAAACAATTGTCTGTTTAGATATAACAGACGTGTATCTGACTGGCGTTGCGTATGACTTTTGCGTTGGATCCACGGCTAAAGACGCTTTGAAACTTGGCTATAGAACTGTTATAGTGGAAGATGGAACGAGTGGTGTGTTTCCCAAACAAATCGATTACATGAAGAACACATTATACGCCGATTACGCCACTATTGTTAACAGTAGCGAAGTGTGGGATTTGGTTAACGCTTACGATAGAAGAATCGAAATGGGCTTTGTTTTGGCCAAAAAATTATACGATAAGCAAACTGGCGAACAATATCCTTATGTCACGCGAAGATGAATGGTATATATAAACAATACTGTGCTTAAGAATAAAATATTATTGTATATAACTTGCGTATTGTGTAAAATAAATATTTATTTCGTAATCAATCACATACAATGTATTAAAGAAGATACAATAGATAATTTAAATATATAATTATCTTAAATTTCTATAAAGTGCAAACAATTTATAAAACAAATGTGCCAAATAGTTATGATAATTGTCGTGTCCAATATGTTCGCTGGAAATTTATTTTTTAGTTTTAATATCACGCTCTTTGGTAGACAGTTTTAAAAGACGGCAATTCCCAATTCACATAAAAATCCCCAAAAAATCAATTAACCATGTAAAGTATAGTATATAAGTTTTATATGTGAATGTTTTCGGATGCATTGTTTTTTTGAAAGTTTTTTTCCGACTTTTAAAATAGATAGAAATGAAGCGCGCGATCAACTAAATAAGGCTTTATTCCAGAATCAAACAAATAAGGACTCGTATAATAAAAATGTAAACAGTCGAATGTGAATGTATAAAAAAGGTTATAAAAAATCGATTGTTTTTAGTCCAATAACATGCATGCAATTGCAGAGAATTTCGAATAACATTTTACAAAAGTAAATTCTGGCTTCAATTAATGGTAACAAATGATCACATGGTTCGAGAAGCACTTTTACTTTTTTATAATATATACTAATATCGGACACAAATTTTCTTAAAAATATCAAAATTTGGTTCAAATTAAATTTGTTATCATTCATAATCTGTTGATTCATTGCGGATATCATTGAGTTATAACTCGCAAAGTAATTGAAAATAATAATCCACTCGGAGTCGTCAACAAGCAGTGATAAATCAAACCGTTTTTCACTATTATTCATATTGTATTGTTTTTCGCATCGCTTTATTAATGTAGACAATCGCGCGCAGTTGTATTGGATAAAAATCGCTTCACGTATATTTGAATTCAATGTTTTAATACAAGTCGACTGATGTGTTGTTAACAAAGATAACGTGAGTGTCGTATTTTCTAACATATTAAAGTTATCTGTAAATAAGTATTATACCCAAAAATTAGATTAAATCACATTATCTGAAGTTAATAAGCTTAATATAATTAAAGACGTCTTATTCATTTGAATTTATGTAAGACATTTTATCTAAAGTAAAATAAGGCTATAAATAGTACCTGAATCTTTAACCAAAGTTTTATCGCTTTGTTCGATAATATCTTCACGTAGATTTGAGATGTATTGATCGAAATTATAATCACACTTAACATTACCGACAGGTAATACATCGAAACTAAGTTTTAAATCGTATATCATAGATAGTAAAATTAAAGATAATTTAAATCTGTATGCATTACTATCAGAAGTTACAACAATTATTTTTTCTCCTAAATCTTGAACCAATTTATTTTTTGATAGAATCTGATATAAGCGATAAATATTTGCAAATAAATGGTTAGGTTTCGATGGTATTAATACATAGCCAGTGCTGATTGATTTAATAAATGGATTCGAGTCTAAAAACTTTTCAATATTTAAAACAAATTGATTTTGTTTAAGTTCTCTGTACGAACAATTTTCGATTCTATACAAAAGTTTCTCAAACATTTCATTTTCAAGTATTTCATCATTACTCGTCATAATTTCTTTGATTACATTATTATTTGTAGAAAACAGCACATTATAAAGACAATTCGAAACGTGTTTGGTTCGTGTGGCAACAAATTCATTCGTTGTATCGCACAAATCACTAATTAATATTATTTTTCTATCAAATTTTCGCGAAACACGACAATCATTAATAATTGCCTGAACGGCAGTTTTGCGATCAATAAATAGTTGAATTAATTTAATTTTGTCGACAATTTTATAACTGTATATGGAAAAACTGGTCCAATTAACGCTTTCCGCGACTATTTTGAGGCACAATTCTGTTAAAAACGTGTGCCACAAAACAAATTTTGGCGAAACAAAGTTAATACTAAAATCTCCTTTATTTTTGGCACCGTTTTCTTGAAAAACAATATTATCATTGATTACAGGTAAATGAAATTGATTCGCAAATTCATCTAAAAAAGTACTTATTTCAAGCATGAAACGTCTTATAATATAAGTTTCACACATAATTTGGCTTAAAATTTATTAAAAACTATAAGCATATGTTTATTAACTAAAGTTTGTAGCATTCAACACGTTTGGTCATTATTGATTTTTTTGGCGAATATTTCATTGAGTCCATCGTTAAAACCCTCGCGATTTCTAGCAATTTCGATGGCAATGAACTGTGCGCGCGGAACCACAATAGTGTTTGATTCGCTATAATCGCCTCTCGAGTCTAATCGCAATAGAGTGCCGAAGTTGTAGTCTTCGATCACGTCTCGCATATCATTGCAAAACTGGCGCCAGCTTTGTTTGGCTGATTCCGATTTGATGTCGTTTTCAGTCACGTGTTTCACGTCTAAATCAGAAAATTGTTTTCTGCTCAATATAAGTATATTTCATTAAAATAAAACAAGTTATATCGATTGAATGATTATTACCTAAATTCGTCATAAATGAGTTGATCATGTCTTGTTAAAGATAAGTTTTTAAGCGTAGATAAAGAGGTGATTATATTAAAATATGTTTCCATATGCTGTACAGCAGTTGAAAGCCATACTCTCTCTACGGATGGATCGTTCACATACTCTTCGCCCGAACACTGTTCACGTGATTCCGATTCCGGTGATATGTGCGATGAAGAGCTCATTTAAATGAATCAATTCAATTGAATGAATTAAATGTCTATAGAAGTATGTTTGCTATATATAGTAGATCACAGAATTGTGGTAATTGTTTGATGTGATTCAGTTAATACGGAAGTGTGTGTATACGCGTCGCCACTATACACGTGCTGTTAATAGCATTAGACTAATAAATGTACAAGTTTTTACCTCACTTTTTTAAAAATAGGCTTTAAACTTTAAAGTGGACATTGCATACAAACATGCAAATTTAATAAACTTATTAAATATAATATTATATTTTAAACAATAGGTTATATTTTAAAAAATTCAGTTAAAATAAAGTTCACATGTAAATGTGAATAATTTTGTTGTAATAAATATAATTTTTTAAAATTATAACCTAATCTTTAAAATGTTAATGTACAACAATATTAATCTTAATATAATATTATATTCAAACAAAAAACAAAATAATATAATCGTTTGTAACTTTTTAATTATTTGGTTTTATTAAAAATATAACTACATAAGTAAAAGTTTTATGAATTTTAAAAATGATAACAAATTTATTTAAAAACTGCTGGCAAAACTTTCGATAAAAAAGAACTATAAGTGAAACTATTTATAGAATATTTATTTTGTATAAAAAATTCAATAAAGTTTTCATCAATTGATTGTGCTTTTGTATGTTTACTGACAATTCCAACGAATTGTTGATTGGCATAACATTGATTGCGAGTCAAACGCCATTTATAACTTGCAGATAGTATTTTAAGACAATCCGGTCGTGAATTTGGATCTCCACTTAATAAGAGTGACGCTAACCTTTTAATCTCAATAAAGTGAGGCAATAATTTTACAACACTTTCGTCACTATTAACAAATTAAAATTAAATAAAGTCAATATTTAAAAAATAAAAACTTACGTAATATGAAACAATTGCTGAATAATAACACCTAAACTATAAATGTCTGATTTTGTTGTATATCGCGTACTAAAGTTTAATTCTGGCGCTATATAACCAAAAGTTCCTTTATATTTGGTGTGTGACTGATCTATGAATTCATGAAATGTCGATAAACCAAAATCTGATAATTTAACAAATCTATTATTATTAACAGAATTAGTTAATAAT
>JAQIXJ010000755.1:0-27737 GCA_034700185.1 Phthiracarus laevigatus | reverse complement strand
ACTGTAATCATTTTGTTCGTTAATATATCTATAACGCGTTTCTAATTATATTGTTGTAGCTTTAATTTAGTTTTTTTTGTTCAACAATACGTATACTGAAAGATACATCAGCCAAAATTCGTTTCGAAATTTTAGATACGAAATTAATTTAAAAATGATTTGTACAGAAATTATTATAAACTTTATAATATTTTTATTGAAATTATTGAAAATATTTTAAAATGAACAGAAACTAATAAATGTGATTATTATTTTCAGAAAAATTCATTTATTCAAAATAAATTAATCCAAAGTTTTCATAAGTAGAACGAGTTCAGTAAAGTTTAAATGAGAAAATTTTTGTACCACATTTTTAATTTATATCATTATTAACGTTAATACTTTTTTTTGCTAATTTCTTTGTAATCGTTAGATATTCCAAAAGTCGTTCAATTCATTAGAATCTTTAAAAATTTCTAATTAAGTTTAACTTCTACATAATTAATATTAAGTTACCTACACTATAGTTCGAATTAATAGCTCGTTTGAAAAAATGAATGGTTAACGATTTACAAGACCCTCGTAGTGTTGGCTCTGATCTGAAAGTTTTTAGTTTTTCTGTTGGGATAAATTTTTTAAAAGGCTTGTTGTTTATAGCGATAAACCTAACATTAATTAATACAGGATTGCTTTAGTGAAAATTTAATTTACATTAAGTTTCATTATCTCTTTACATCTACAGTTAAATTTTTTGAGAAATTTCAATCGTTTTCCTAAACTTGATTTCTGTTTCCAAATTCATGCAAATCTATTCAGTGATTGGCCTAAATTGGTCCAAACCATATGAATTTAGTTGATTCTAAATTACTTGACAAGAAAACATATGCGTTTATATTTAAATTAATTAAACGTAATAAACTGAATTATAATTTTTAATCAAAAATTTGATGAAATTATTATGATCCGTAAAAAATTAGTTTAAAATATTTTAATTCATCCGCAATATTTAACACAAAAATTTATAACTATTTATAATCTATAAAATTAAATATAACAAATCAACCGTAAATCTAACTCGGAGTCAAATCCGATTCTAACAAAGGTTGTTGATTACTAACAGCACTATCATCTCTAACTCGAGCTAAAAGTCGTCGCAAGTATTTATGGACAATCGGGTAATACGTGACGAAACAGTAGTGACCGCCGCGATGAAAGTTAACCACTTTGAGCCAACTTTTATTGTTTCCTTTTTGCACTAACGAATTCGAAATCTTTTCGTACACATCATAGTCATCGGCACTGGCGCCTAATATATCAAGAGTATTATAGAACAATTCGCTATCCATGAGTTTATCCTTCAAACTCATCACGAAAAGCGTTGGAATCTCGTATTCCTTTAGTTTACGTAATCGGGACTCCAATTTCTCGTAATCGGACAAATAAGCGGTTGACCACATAAGCGCCAGTGTGTCGTAATCGGCAATACGACTGATTGCGCCCAAACGTTCCGTCATTTTGATAGACCATATTTTGCGCAAATAATCGCGAATTTGCTTGACTCGCGACACGTGAACAAATAATCCCAACGTCCGCCTCTGCCTCTTAGTTAACCACACACTGCTCGGACAGTTGAACAGAGCCAGTGAATTAATTTTAAAATTGCTATTAAGTTTGTCATCTCTAATCCAGAGATGCGATGCCGGATATATTGCCGACGAGTGCGCTATAAGACAATCGATTGTGGTTACCTGTAAGTGATTCAACAAGTCTCTGATAAACTGAGCCTTTTCTTCGGACGAGTGCCAGAAATAACCGGTGCGATCTGTCACCGAAAAATCGGGAAAACTCGGCACAATTAGACGATAGTCGTGACCAAACTGTTCGATAAATTTAACGTAATCGTAATAAGATCCGGGACTGCCGTGCAATGCAACCACTGTTTTCTTGCGAGACTGGTTTTGCGGATCTGTGTCCACGTATTCGATGTCGATATCGATACCGTTTCGCGGCGCTAACCAAAAGTACCATTTCGACGAGTTTAGCGTTCTTTTCCCATATAATTCGCCACAAGTTTTTAGTTTAATGCGATGTATTCCGCGCGTTTCGCTTAAAAAACGTACAGTTTTGTTGTAACAGTGGGCTATTGGCGAAAGTTTGATGAATTGTTGCATAGTTTTCACCCATAAACTTGTTTACGATATTTTGTTTTTCAATTTGATTTATTTCAACTTTTCTATTTAAAAATATATTAACATTTTTACCCTATGTTATCGTTTTTTTAACTAGTAAATCGAATATCAGACAATAGATGTCGTTAGTTGTATAAAATTATTGCTGTCAGGAGAAATCTGATGTTAAGTTAATGCGTTAAACTAATTTTTTTTATTTTATGCAAAAATTTGATGTGATTCAGTAATAAAATGTTCCTTATTTTATTGATTATTTGATGCAATTTTAAATTCTTTTAGAATATTTTTGATGTAAAATGTAAAATACAATGTGAGTCGATAAGGTATCAATTAAAGTATTTTTCATATGTTTGAAAACGGAAAGCTATAATAAAATGGTGGATAATTAAATGAATTTGAATTGAATTAAAAAATAAATGCACTGAAGTGTTAATTATATAGTTATATAATTGTCTATTTAATTTGCAAATATTTCATATATTTGTTCTGTTTATTTTAATTATGTTATTATTCCAATTAAGTCGTAAACTACTGATTTTGTATGCTTTTATAATTACAATATAAAACTACTTATCAGTTTTATAATTTATCTCGGTTTTTATTTAATAGGAATTTTATTTATCCCGAACACATTCTTTGATGGTTGGGAACGGATCTGTAATTAATATTTTATATTAAAATTCACAATTCGAATTTATCTTAAATCTTGATATTAATTCAATTTATATTTGCTTTTTAAAAATTGATTGCTCCAAAGTACAAAAGTTCAAACTGTTCTAATTTTACCCCAATTTCGGTATTTGTGATTCTGTTAGAATAGGTTTAACTGAAATACTTTTGTGAAAAATTAATGGAAAGATTATAATAGCTTTAATAACTGGTAATAATATTAGTTTAAATAGAAATAAACGCAACAATGACTATTATAAAACTACAATAAAGTAATAATAATACTGTGCTAATAAAAGTATAAAATTTAATTTTTATTCTGTTTATGAACTTAATAATTAAGTTATTTTATAATAAAAGGTAAATCACCCATAAATTCCTTCTATAGTACTCGTCTTGAAATATGAAGTTTTGTTAAAATTCGATGTTCAAAACATATTGAAAAACTATTTACTTTTTTATTTTAAAAATATGCATTTCTTAAAAAAAATTCAATAATAAGTCGAATTTAATAAAATTAATCCTTGATTCTCTATAACTTCGGATACTTATCGCTAATTTGAATTGTTTAAAATTTCGCAAACATTATATTGAGAGGGCGGATTTTTGATTAAATCACAAAATTCCCTAAAAACTTGTCAAAATTTTATTATAACCACCAAATTTTCCAAAAGTACGTTTATTCAACCAATAAAACATTGTAAAAACACATTTTTCTCAGTTATTTGTTTTTAATTATTGTAAGACAAAATATTTTAACTTTGTTTATTTCATAGTTATTCTGTTTATTTATTTTACTTTATTTATTCTGAAATAGCTAAAAGATTCACTTTTAAAATTCACGATTTGTAAAATTTGAGAAATTCCTCAGATTTTTAATTGGTAACAAAAATTGTGTTATGCACTATTAATTTCTGCTGTAGTTGAACGAAATTTTCCAATTAATAAACAAATTCTTGACAAAAAAATAGAAACTTTGATCGAATAAAACATTGAGAAACTCTTAATTATAAAATATAATAACCTTTTCAATGAAATTATTTTTTTATAATCACCAAATTTCTTAATTTGTTTTAACTATAAACTCGCTAACTGATTATATTATACGGTAAGCTTACAGTATAATAAATTTAACATAACGCGTCTTATACAGCGGGGTATACTTTTCATGGAAACGTACAATTTATGAAGATGAGAATAATTTTTACAATGCGTAAATATTTATTTAACGTCACAGTAAAACTACTGACTATTGTAACAACTACTTACAATATTTTATTTAGTTTTAGATTGAAAAGTGTATATTTTTAATAAGTATACAAAAAAATACAAGTAATTTAATAAATGTCTAAAATAAAATGATTACTTTTTGATAATTACTTACATCTTATTTTACTATGTTAATATTATTTCCAGAGTTTAGCACACGATTATTCATGAAAATTATTTGAATGGATAAAATAGAAAGACTTAATCTCTACTAACGAGTTGTATACGCATCGCATAATAATATTCATAATAATACCATAATACCCGAAATAATAATGTAGTTTTTAATATAAAGAGCATTCTTTACGCTCTTTTTTATATATCTATGATGCTTGAGTGCCTTATAATATTCTGTTTATATTTCGAAAATGTTGGCATATTTGACGCGTTTTAGTATAATATGGTAGTATTAATAGAGTGCCGCTGATAGATCAACAACAGCACCAAATGATCATATTAAGCATTTCATAAAGATCAACACCAGAGCCAATAAAAATTGTTTTGCTCTCTCTCTCTCTCTCTCCCTCTCTCTCCCTCCTCCCGTTCTCTCTTTCCCCGATTTCATTATTGGGCATTTTTTCGTTTTCATATTGGTGTATACGGTATATATATAATAATATAAACTATTGTGACTCTTAAAGTGAGCTCACTTGTTAAAAACGATAAATAAGGCGCACAATAAGGTTGTGTGATGAAAGGATGGAATGCGTTATAAGAAGTGCTAGAAAAGAGCTTTAGTTATCAAAAAAATATGTTTTGAATGAATCATTAGGCGGCGAATAAGTCTGTTTGTTGCCAATACCATGAGTTAAAACTTGCACGTTTCTGCCACTAATATAATCTAAAATAAGCCGTGCCTTTTATATAACGCGTCTCTAATATGATAGATATTGAATTAGAGTAGTGTCGATCGCACAAATATTTTTGAAGCCTTGACTGACAAAATATTGCTAGAAGTTCTGTTGTCTAAAATCAACGGTTGATGCATTCCACGCGTTTTATTAGCTTTTCCCCTTCAATTTAACACAGCGTTATTGAAAAATTCCACTAAACTTGCTATTATAGTACAGTGTAAGCGCTAGACTTTAGTTTCTAACAATTTTTTTTATTTCAAGAACTCCCTGTGCTCGACAAGTGCAGGAAAATATTTTTATTATTTCCACAAACCTTCTAATATTGTATTTAATAAATAAAGAAAGTTAATTATTAATTAATATCTGTCAAATTAATTCGAGATTGCTTTTGAAACAAAAAAGTCTATAAAACTTACTTTTAAAAAAACCGCAACGCATTGAAGCGATCGGCTCTAATAAAATGTAAGTTTAAATAAACGCGATATGCATTGTTAAATATTCCTTTAATTGACAATAAAAATTCAAATTTCGCAAACAGTTTATTTTAAAGTGTGATATCAAGGGATCTTTTATTTGATGTCAAACATAGGCTTTACATGTTTTATTTCGGGAATACACAAGAGTAAGCCCCAGCTAAGTATTATAATATAAATAAATAGTGAATACAAATTCGCCCCAAACTTCCAAACTATTTATATTGAGTAAAAAAAGGTAATACCATATTATTATTTGTAAGGGATCCGTCGCTGACGACCGTTCGCTCTATTATTATTTTCGAACATAAAACTACAAAAAGGTTTGAGTTTATATTCATGCGAAAATTGTCGACAACAATATTATTTGGCTTTACTTCACCATTACTTAAAAACTTCCACTTATATATCTATATACACCCTGACAGGTGGTTTGAGTACAAATATATATATAGACAGATAAAATATTATTGTTGAATTAAATGCAAGACCGCGATATATATATATCGATATATTAGTGAAAGACGAGTGTGATATTTTGGGTACTAGTCTATGTCTACGTACAATTCTATACTATAGATTCATTTCTTATTTTGCCTGCTCTTCATTTGGTACCCAAAAAATTTGTTGTTTTATTATTTGTTGAGATATTTGTGCGATACTTGCGACAATTTATTGTTTAATTTAGTCTAATCAAAGAGCTAAAGTCTTTTTAATACAAATCCATTTGTTGGCGTTAGTTTCAAAATGTAAATTATACTTATCACCAGTGAAATTGCGTTATCATAAGGAACAAAAAAGTTTCATTCTCTCTATTTTATAGCAGTTTATTAGTGCATTTGATGGATGGCTGAAAGTTTTTATCGCGGATATCAAATTATAAACGTATTCCGGTATCTCATAAATCGCTTTATTATACTTGCGTTAACAAACTATATATACCGTAAATATATATTTTTTATATTAGTAAAACTACTCAATGCCTCGCAATAAATATACAGAACTGGTAATATCTATTTTGTTTTAGTGCCTTAACAATGATTTTTTATCAACAAATAATTATGAGTAATGTTTAGAGAGACTAATCTTAGAATCATAAACCGTTAACAATTGTTATCGTCGTATTTTGTACAACTGTTTGTTTAACAGCAGCCAAACTGACGCATATCTGCATATGATATACGCAGTTATATAAAAAAACACTTTCAATGGTTGGGTATTTGAAGCGGCGTTTTGACAAGTTCTAAGATTAAAACAGATCCAGCGCAACATTATTTCAACTGAAAATGCTTTACGGGTTTTATCTTTTTATGCGCTCTCAAAAGCGATTTTTACTGTTTTTATTGTTTTTATCCTCATACATGGATTTATGAATTTACTATATAATAATATCTCAAAAGAGCACTAATGATAACAAGTTTTTACCTCTCATTTCTTTAACAAACAAAATTTTGATAAGTTATTATAGCGGCATATAAAACCACTGTGTGTTATGTAGTATTTTCATAAATTTTTATTTGTTTTCTTGGCTTCCCCTTTTTTTCGCTCTCTCACTTTCATTCACTCACAGATTACTGCATAAAATATTGTGGCAATATGTTTAATTTATAAGCTTATTTTTAGAAACATTTCACCCCAAAATATTTTTATGATTTTATACCTATTCGAAAAAATATAAGCTAAGATTATCCTTTTCGTTTTTTCGTGCCTGCATTGATTGCTTTGATGTGCGTAAACATCTGTCCAAATATTCAAAGTATTTTTATTTTTATTCAAGTAAAAGCAATTTTCTAAAATATAAAGTTTCGCAGCGAAGGAAAAGGTTGTTGTTGTTGGTAACTCTCCGAACGTAGCCATGCAGTCTGAGAAGACTGCGCTTTGATGGTAACACTAGTGGTAATTGTAATCGGAGAATGATGAGATGCAATAGTTGGGGTGACTGTCTTCATAGAATCCCTATAGTTAATGTAGCGATACTTATTTGAAGAGTGTATATGTGTGTGTCGGCGATGGTCAAAGCTATGGGCGTACGGCCAGGTGTCCGTTTTAAGTGCATTACGATGCAGTCCTGTATACATCAATTGCAAATATCGGTGTCAAAAACTCTTTCTGTTTCTCGAGTATGCGAGGCGTCAGATGAAGAAAAAAATTACTATAAACTGGTTGTTTCCTGAAACGAAAACTCTTTCCTGACTATAGGGTGACCAAATTTAACCTCGGAATGTTTTCTAACTTTTTATTATTAATATAGATGTCATAATAATTATTTTTTGAACAGACAATTATTTGCTGCTAACTAAAGCCTGAGTTTATTTAGGAAATAGCTACTACCCATTTTCTCGTACTACGACCCATAGTTTGGGAACGTCTGCATTATACAGTATAAGCCTCTATGAGAGGGTATTTTGCAACATTATGTCACTGTTTCTAATCACCAAAATTGTGATTTGATTAATATAAAGCCAAACTAATAATAGTAACATTGAAAGTGACACTTGATTCGATAACATCAATATCGTTATTGAGACAATATATAAGAAATTTATTTTTGTAACGCACACACGTATAAGTTCTGTTACGAGAAAAATAACTTATTTTAGAAAAAGAGATAAGAGTGGATTTACTAGTATTGTTTACGGATAAACTGACATAATTGATAGTTGAGCTGCAAAATGATATAGAGCTGTCATTTTGTAATAACGTTTTCAAAAATATATTGTGCGTGAGAAATGTTATTTTGAATCAAAGCGTCTACTAATAACTGGATAGACGTAACTCTTTTCTCACCAAAATTCCACGTATTTAAACTGCATGTGTGTATATATGTGTGTGTGCGTGCGTGTATGTCACACATATGTGAATAACGCACGTGTTTCGGAAGAGTGGCAAAATGAAAATATGGAAAAATCAATTTCAAACGCTTTACTTACAATCTTTAATAAGGCAGTTAACATTTCTATTCTAAACTATTAGGTAATGGCCTGAAGCAGTCTCTAAAAAAATGATTTCAGTTTGGCATAGTAAGACAGAGCAAGCAATCTAATGAATGATACATAAGATAATGGATAACTCATAAATGGAATTACCAGACAAATGCTTAACATTGCTTACACATAATAAATTTTGTGTTAGCTGTTGCGTAAAGTTTTATTTACTTAATTAGTTGTTGCCGTTTTTGTTAATAAAAAAATTAAATCGAATCTTTATTCGCTAAACGAATTGCTAAACCCATTTCGCGTAAACATGAAACTTTGAAATATCAATATTTTTTATGCTTTTATCTGGCGGTGTACGAAAAAAGGCGCAGATAACTTAAATCCTATGTTTGATTACTAAACAGCGGCAAATATTTTGTAGTTAATCTCTACAAATACAACATGGCTTGAGAATGACATGTTTGATAGAGCAAAAAATAGTTACACACACTCACACATTCTAGAACCAAAAGCACTGACTATCGATCGCATCAAAAAAACTTTTTGTGATTAACAAAAACTATTATTTTATGTCATTAATTCTGCGAGACTGTTTGGTTTGAAGAGATATTATTTTCTAAAGAAAACAAAAGCCTGCGTTAAAAGCAAATCGTGAAACTGTTGAACGCGGTATTAGCAATATTATTATTATCTCGACTCACGCAAAAACTGACACATCGTTGTAATACTCGGCAGTTAATTCTCTACGCTCTGTACAGAATATCTAACCTTTTAATTCTGCGTCAATTTTAAAAGTGATGCTGGATAGAAGAAAAATTTTTTGTTGCTGCGAGAGAGAGAGAGAGAGAGAGAGAGAGAGAGAGAGAGAGAGAGAGAGAGGATGAACATTATTAATGCGCCAACAGATGTTATTTGTATAATTAATTTTACAGTGGGGTTCATATACGGTTTTGGTGGATCGTAATATAGCGAGTGACATGCAAAAAATTGGTGCCAAGTGGGGCTTTTGCCAAACATAATCCCAACCATCTCTTACATATTCAACATTATTCCCCAACCATTTATACGAGACCTACGAGTTGAACGCTTAGACAAATATTCTATAATTCGATGTGTTAACTGAAAATATATTATGTTAGAGAAAATTTTGACATTGCGATGCTATAAGAATGCTTTCATTTTTGTTAATGCTTGGTTATCAACTCATCTCGTTAACTATTATATACTACTCTTACGATTCAAATTACTACCGACGAGAGATTTACAATGAATTTCTAATAAAGTAAAATAATGATATACGTAAAACATATGATTATGGTTGGATCACATAAAATAAACGGTTAAACCAACCAAAAAACGACTTGATTGAAATATTGGTTGTTGTTAATCAAATTGATTAAACGCCAATCACTGCAGCGGAAAGTTATGAATATCAACGAATTTTGTTGCTAAGCCTTAAAAAATGACTAGATTCGGTTGTTTCTTAAAGTTTTATTATCTTTTTATGATATCATTTTGCTTAATATACATAAAATTTGACATTTTTAATGTTTACTTAAACTTTTTCAATTTTAAGTTATATAAGTTTGAGTGCATCACACTTTTAACGCTCTATTGGTCAACATATTGATTGGCCTTTACATTGTAATAGTGGTATATTTAGAAAAATCTAGCCATCTATTTATTAAACAATTCTACTTCTATTGCTTTTATCGTTAAAAGGTTAAAATTTTCTATTTGTTTGTCATAAAAGAATGGTCGTATATATTATATATATATAAACATATAGAGCATATCTACCGTGCATTAGCAAACAAAAACTGATCTCGCAGTGAATTTAGTTGCACACAAACTGTACAAATACTTCTTTTATTGTTATATATTCGCGTTTTATAATTATTTATTTATATTATATATATGTATATAAACTTACTTTACTACAGCATAAATGTATATCTAAGCAATAGAAACTTGATAACACGGGCTCTCGATTTTACAAAGTATCTATAATATAGTGGACACGGAAACACAACCGCACGCACGCACATATAAACAAAAGTCTGAGTTAATTGTCTTATTTATATAAATGATGCAGCAAACTGTCAATAGTGAAACTTGATTTCGATTTGGCTGTGTTGGTCACACTGTTCGGCTTTGCTGCCAGCGGTGATGATGAGTGGATTAGTGGCGATCGGATGAACGGAGCGGACGCTACCGATGTGGGTACTGTTAAATTAACGTGATTACTGTTATTGCTCAGCTTTGGCGTCAGTTGCGATGAGTGATGCATAATTGGTGAACGGATAACCGGATTCCCAGTTTGCGACATATTAGGAGTTTGCGGAACTATACTCGCCATTAAGTTGTTAGCGATGTCGTGTGCGTGAGAAATATGACCGGTGGGCCCCAACGTTAAATTTATTGGCTGTAGCGGCGCTCGAGCCGCAAATTCATGTGGTAATAAAGGTATGGGTGGTTGCAATGGTGATAAATATGGATAAACGCCAGACAGCACCGGATGATGGATAAAGCCGTGCGCAGCGGCGGTGGCGTTACGATAATGCTCTAAACCCGATATGCAGAATACTTGTTCCCTAACAAACTCGTTTTGTTGCCGCTTATACCGCTTTCTTCGCCTCAAAAAGCTTCCATTGTCGAACATGTCTTCGCTGGCCGGATCGAGTGTCCAGTAATTACCTTTGCCTGGATTTCCTGGTTCGCGCGGAATTTTGATGAAACAATCGTTAAGCGATAGGTTGTGGCGAATGCTGTTCTGCCACATCGGATACTTTTCCCGATAAAACGGAAACCGATTTTTAATGAACTCACAGATACCGCTCAGCGTCAGCTTCTTCTCCGGTGATTGCAATATTGCCATCGTTATCAACGCTATGTAAGAGTATGGCGGCTTCACTATATGATTCTTTTTGCTGCCATTTGTCGAACCATTATCGGATTTATTGGCATCACTTGTTTTGTCTTTAATGTCTAAAAGCGAATCTTCCATTTGATAGTCTTTTGATGACTCAAAATCATCGGTGATATCGATGTCGGACTCGTCGTCGGAACTGACGAGATAAGAGTGGCGCGAACTTTCCGAATCAATCATCGGTAGTCTGATTGCGTTCGCCGGATGTAATATATTCCACGACCCGAGACACGGTTCGTGTCCATTCTGGTGGGCATTCATTTCACACGAAAATTTATTTTTTTTTGTGTTAAACTGCCGAAATGGGCTAAACTTTTGATATATCACACTTTATTTTAAAAAATCTTTGTAAAAGTGAAACTAACAAACTTTTATTTTGTTTTAATGAATAAACTTTTTTTCGGCTGCCGAATCGAAGACACACACACATATATTATATATAAAGATATAGTGTGTAAATTGACGGCACACTTCGTCTATTAAAAGTCTCAATCAAAATACTTATTTCAAGCAAAACATATAATCACTATTACAACTGATACTGTTATATGTTTTGCTGGTGGAGGTGTACTCTCGCTGGTTTAATCCTCCACTCAACAATCACTGCATCCCGTATTGATCGCCTTATGAGTGCTATCATTGGCTACACATAAGTGATGAGAAAAAAGTGTTGCGCAGTAATGTAACTGTTAGTTTTCTGTTAGCACTGCTATATTCACTATTGCTTTTTTGTATATGTTTTAGTGTTGTTTAGCTCAATTTGTTGCCGTTAAAATCGGGCCGTGAATGCTTTCACTTTTTTGTGTTGTTGCCTTTGTTTACTAATTTTTGCATTAATTTAGTTGACTGGGAGGTTGAATACCCTTTTAAAACGGGAGTTCGTTTAACAATTAAATGTATAAAGTAAATTATAAATAAAGATTATTTTGTCAAAAGTGGTTATATTACTTTTACTTAAATTTTCAAATGTAATTGCATATAAGCATATAGCAATAGAGTATAATTAAAGCGACTTAAAGCTATTATTAAAAATCATAATATAGATATTCCAAAATTCATATACAGTATAGAATAAATTGAAATAATTAATTTGAGTGATAATTTCATTATACTGTTACAGTGTATATAAGCGCTTCGAATAAATTGTAATTAGGCAGTAATGAGATGCGCAAATAATATATTCAGAAAAAATTCTAAATTGTAAATTTATTTTTTCTGGGATAGCGTTAAACTGAAATTTAACATAAAGCATTTATGATGTACTAGATTTTTTCTCTAAATAATTTAATTGTATAACTAATTTTTTTAATTTGCATCACTAAAACTTTGTTTCAAAACCTTTTGAAAACTCAGCGAAAAATAAATTATAAATAGCATCAGCAGACTTGTATTATTGTTAAATTCTTTGTTTAAAGTTAAAAAAATATAATGATTTGATTTAGAATGGTTTAAACTGTAGACAACAATAAGACATTTTTAAAATTCTCTTGGAAGTATTTTTCGTCGGGTGACAAAAATACTTTAGAATAGCACTGATTTTCCAAGAATCGCAATTATTTGAAAGTTTATTGTAAGTAATATTCTCCTATTTCTTCGAAATAACATAATAAAGTTAGTTAAAATTTTTAAATTTTCTAAAATCGAAAATTAGTTCCCATTTTTGAATTTAACGTTTTAGACGAGCGCATCAATTCCAAAAGCCAATCTGGGATGTTGTTGACAATCATAAGCTTAAAATTGTTATTACGATAATTCAGATGAAACTTACTTCCTTTTACAATTAATTTAAATATTACAATTTTTCCTGTTTCTTATCTTTATATGCAGATGGAAAACTTGTCACACTGATAAAATATCATATGAAGAAAATTAAAGTTAATAAAAATAATCCTTTTAATCCATAAAATAGTTATTAATCTCATGGCAACAATAATGTGAGCACAGACCAACAGACATATCAAATCCACAACTACTGTAACATCTATTATTATAAGACTGAATACTGTCTACTCTTATTAATAACATTTTAAATTGAAATATTTAGATTTATGCATAGTTTTTAATTAATTATTGCTTTTATTTTTCCGCCCTAAAATGCAAAGATACCCTTCAACACTTAAATGTGACTATTAACTATTATTTTGAAACATTATTCGTTATTATTTTAAGAGAAATGTTTGTTGGTATTCATAAAAACAAAAAATGAGATTATATTAACGTTTTCCAAGTTTTTTTTATCGTTTAGTCTATAACTCAAGAATAACTCATCTGTTTGCCAAATGTAAATTTTATTTAGTAAACTTAAAAATAAAAAATAAATTTTTAAATAGATTCGAAAATATGAGTTGCGATTATTAATAATTTCTGAATTACTGTTTAACTAGAAAAATAAAATTATAGCATATTTAACAAACTGCTGAAAGGAGAACGTAAATATATTTATTAACAGTGCAATTCATTACATTAGTGTAACAACAATAATGTTTGCTATATTAAAATAAGTTCACAAAAATAATTTTATTGCATATTAATTAATTTTTGAAATATATTCATACTTAAATAAAAAAGTATTAATAGAATTTCAAATCATCGATAGTTCATCTTAGAAATTTTTAAATGTTAAATATATTTACAATTTCTACAGTACGTTTAGAAGAATGTTTAAAAATTTCACATAAATTTTACTTATTGAATTAGACCGTCTATTTCTCTGAGCTATTGACAAAATTCTTGTTTTAGGTTTTTTTAAAAATCAAACTGCAAAACTAAACAATTTTTCGTTAAATTATGACAAATACGCTATTTAAAAGGCATAAAAATCGAGTTCTTAGTAACATTCTAATCGTAAGAATTCGATACTTCTACCAAACTCATTGATTTAAAAACTTTAAAAATCCAGTGAGATTATAAAATTAACTTTTGTACTGTATAAAACACATTTTCCCTTTATTTATGTTTAAGACATATACCAATTATTCCGGACTTTAAAAAATTTGCTACATTTTTATATTAGGAGCATAATAAGTAAAATTGATTTCAGCTTTCTCAATTCTATGATAATAAGAATTTACACAAAAAACGCTTAATGTTGTACATACAATGTAATAATAAAATTCAAACTTTTTCTGAATGTTAAGGTTAGATTGACATATTCTATCGTTTTAATATTTAACTTTAAATATCTTACGATAATTTAAATATTATTACATAATTATAGCGATAAACAAAATCAATGTTTATATAAAATAATCTAAAAATATATAATTTTTTCAATAATCATTACATTATATACTGTATATAATGTAATGATTATTGAAAAAATTTGATTAAAATTTACGTATTTAATTGAATTTCATTTCGCCAGTTGGTATGAATATTTTCACCACTATATTCAAATTAGTAACTAAATAATTGTTAAATTTTATAATTTAATACCAAATATCATATAATAATTAAAATATCAACAACGTTATCATTCAAAAAAATAATATACACGTACTATCAAAACACAAAGTCGACACTCTATTATTACCGCTATTTTAGTTAAATTTAGTTTTGATTTAGCTTAAAAGATGATACGAATAGTTAAAGAAATTAAATCGCGTATAGAATCTCCGATTTAGTAAATGTTGCGCTCAGACAATATGTCTCGCAAAAATTTGATGCCAAAATATGCTCTTATGGTGTGGCAGCTCGTTAAAAAACATTACACTGATTATAGCTAGACATTACAGCGCGTTTCTCACGGCCGTAAGTTATCTCGCACACAACGAACATTAGTTGTTCATTTAGTATGCGTGACAAGAAAAGCGTTTATCCCTGTAAAAGAGACTACTTCTTGTTTCGTTTATCCTCTTTCTCTATTCTTCCTCTTCTGCTGCGTTATTCTTCATACTCAAGTGTGCGATATAATTTTAAATAATGCGACTCAAAAAAATTTTGGTGTTCGGTTCTTCTCATATCTTCATCATCTGGTTGTGCTTACTCTTCTTTAATGACTATAGACTTTCGCCATAAAAGAAACGATTGTCAACTAAGGCTTAGATTTAGTAAAATATTATTTTAATTAAAACGTTTACCACACAAAAACTTTTTCAAATTACAACGACAATTAAGCATAAAAGCTATTCAACAAAGATTTGTGCACAACAATGAAAGTTTACCTCGAATTTCTTGTAAATATTTATTTCAATGCGAGCACAAAAACGGATCTCACAAAAAAACCTTAAGTTATATAGAAAATAGATTTTGGTCATAAATAAATCAAACCCGAATATATATAGATATATATATATTTCTTTAGATCGCGATTTTTCTTTCAAACGGCAGGCTGTGCTCAATTTTTTCATGAGACTAACTTTACGGGTGAAGTAAATTCTTTTTGTCAAATTCATTGCTGCATTCATCAGCTCTATTATGATATTGTGTGCGATCAGGAAAAAGCGTTTTCGCATTTTATACGCAGCCAAATAAATCCCTTCAAAAGCTCTCCGCCAAAAGTATATTGAGCTGTAATGAAGCCAAGAACTGAGAGACTCGTCGAAGTAATCCACTAACAAATCGTTACCTTTCCCCTGAATAATTAACTTATTTTCCCTATCGGATAACAATAGAGTATTTTGGGGGGTCTTAACTATTATATGGTCGAGTAAACAGCAAATTTCGAGATTATTTGCGCTGCAAATGCTAATATATATATTACGAGAACAATGTCTAAAACTATTATTATTTACAACTTACTTATGGCTACAAATTTTTCTAATTAATTCTTCGAAAGTGGTTTTTGTGGTATAGTTTAACAAAATTGGGCATTAAGCATATAATTTTTTTCGGTGCCGTTTTTACACTTGTTTCCGATCGCAATCTCTATGCAACACAAACAATTCTATAATTAAGTGAATTTAAGCAAACAATTTCAGTTAAACCGAAATAATCGTATTAAAATGTAATCCTAAAATGTTTCCTAAAATTTTAGAACCCATTAACTTAATTAATTTTTTTTATAAAAATTGTCATAAATATTCATAAAAATAATAGTAAACAAATCGTGTTTTGCATAAACAGTGATTTAAATTGCGTGTATTAGTAAATAATAGGCATATGTTTGATGTTTGCTATTATTGAAGCAAATTTCGGCGCAGAGGCGTAACCGTAAAGTTCATTTCAAAGTTCTTTAACATTATTAGGGCTTTCGTTGATTGTCGCCCGAATCGTTACTTTAAGCCATCTATTTGTAGCATTTGAGTATAAAACTTTATTTAGTACGCTTCGCCACTTATCCTCCCCTCCCATGTCTAATACTTGAGCAGTTTTTCGCAGTTGTGGAAATATGATTTTCAATACCCCTTAACCGAACCCACTTGTGAATGAAGAGCCACACACTATCATCAGCGGGAGGCATATAAGTTGGTCTCATACGCGTAAGTGCCTAATATGCCCCACACCTGTCCCAATGCCGCAATACTAACAATGTTACCAATGCTCTCTACCATATATTTGAAAAGTGTTCCCCCATTTGCTAACGAATTATAACATTAATCCAGTACTGCTAATACTTTCTATTACTACTATTACTAGTATTACTGCTATAGTAACTATCTATACATTTTTATTTAGTGAGCGATTCCCACTTCAAAAAAAAGATTCATAAAGCCGTTTGAAGAAGTTGGTGGCACTGATTTTCAATGTGTAATAATAGTATCACAACACGCAATTGAGAGCTTGAGAGTACAGAGCCATTATATACACACACATATAAGTTATATACTGTATTACTAAGATTTCTCCACTTCAACGTTTCACCGGTAGTTGTTAGAACTTGACAATTGTTTGATAACTATTCAAATATAACTATATTTATAATGTTTGGCTAGTATTCTCCGCAATATTTTAGACTAGTGGTCCGACAATTTCAATACATTTTTATATATTTAAAGCTTTTTTCTTTGTGTATAATCAAAACGATTATTCTTGATACAGTAGCACTTAAAAAAATAGTAAGAAATAGTAAGTGATGTATTTTTGTGTTTAAACATAAAGAATTTTACCACATGGTCTTTGATCCATCAAATATTTTAAAAGAAGTAGACATTAGCCAAGCCCACTGTTGATTCTATTTATGTTCGGTTTGTGTCTACATCCGAGAAAATTTTTGAGACAATTTATAAATTTAATGGAAAATTTTTTCATCAAAATTTATTAAGATGGAGTGCATGGGTTGATAGCATCAGAGAAAATACAACCAACAAAAACAATAGGATTTAAAAAAATTGGTCTTTAAATATAGTTCCGTTTAGAGATCCCTACTTTTTTGTGGTTAAAATTTTTAGAAAAATGCAGTTTAAATCAGGTAGGTTTTTGCTCCAAGTATCTATTGCGCGGACCCTGATAGCTTTATACCTTGATTAAAAACTTAATGCATAATGCTTAAAAATGCAAATTAATCTTTTATATACTATAGTGATTTTTTATTAATTCTTTAACTTATTTATATAAATTGAGATAAATTTATTTAACCACATAATTACAAAATTAAAACTTTATTTTAAATTCATTTAAGGTCTGATCAAAAGAAATATTTTCCGTCGACTTAAAAATATTTAGCATATAAATTATAAAAACAAAAATTCGAATACAGTTTTACCACTTCTTTGTATTCAAAACAAATTGAATATCATCACAAGTTATGACAATTTAAACAGACATTTAAGGTATTTGAGCTTATTTTATACTTAAAATTTGAATCAATTTGTGGCATACATCTAAAATAAATTTTGCGAATCAAATGTCAATTTTTTACGAATGAAAAATAATTTCTTCATTATTTAGTTTGTAGTTTAAAAATGTATTGGGAAAGAATAAAATTTAGATAATCTGTATCACTCGCAGTATTTTAATTGTTTATATAAAAAATTGTGCATTTAATCTAAAAGTGCGACACACATACCCCTCAGGCTACGCAAGTAAAGTTTAAAAAAATAAAGAAAAAGCGTATCTGTTTTTTTATTTTTGCGAAGAAAACGCTCATATTATATTAATGAATGGCTTTCCGCTACTATTCCAGATTAAATTTTCTCTCCTTTGCGCACACAAGTTGTACGAAAACTAAAAAACAAATATTGATGAACGCGAATGCAAACATTTAAGCAGAGAGAGAGAGAGAGAGAGAGAGAGAGAGAGAACGAAGCTGAAAAAAATGAATTGCGTATTGCGTTGATAAGTGTGCAGTAAAGCTGTTTTCTAACCGTATATATAACGAAAACTCAATCTCTCACTGAGACAATATATACTTTAGTGCGTCATTTAATATCGAAACTTTGACCTCTTAAATACTCTGACCGCGAGCGAAATTTTTATATAATTTTGAAATGGAATAAAGCATATTTTCACGAATCGTTTTCTCCATCAAAAGTTTTTTGAAATATTTACGCAACACATTTTTTAATATATGGCGACAAAACCAGAATCAGATTCTGGCAGTGACTGTTAGGAAATAAAATTTACTTTAGCGGACTAATATGATGCACAAACAACGGCAACTATTGGGCCAAACGAGCCGAAGTGTTGGTAAACTTAATACTTTTATATGAACATTTGACGCAAAGAGAATTCTATTGGGAAGAATGTAAGCCTATAGGCTGTTGACATAAATTCTGTGATTCTCACCAAACTAAAGATACATTTACCGTTAAGCTGCAATAGTTTGCCCAAATAAAAGCGTGTAATAGGTTTTTCCCTTTTCTGGCCTTACAGTTGGCTTTCACTGAGCTTTCCAACCAGAAGTTGTGATGGCGATGCCATTCATGCATTCGTAAAGGAAATGTAATGATGTTTTGATGCCCAATTGTCAAAAAACATTAATTTTGCGATTGCATTCCAGCGGCGGTGAACGCGTAAAGACTGCTGTTATGAAGTTGCTGTGGAAACTTTGATCGCTACCAATTCAGCGTCTATCGTACGCACAAACACCTGCAATAACACATTCATTAGTTTTACAAATATAACATTATATAACCATTACGTTTACAATGTGTTGCTAACGTTAGTAGAGCTAACAATATCCCCATTTTTATATTATATAACATTATTTTATAATACAAGTTTCCGCATAATAGTCTAATTCAACAGATTTCTATAAGAAATGTTTTTCGAATTTTTCTTTATTGCGAATTCATCGTTAAACTGGTTTAAAACATTTTAAATCAACTTTTAGCAATTAATAAAGAGTCGGGTTTAAAAAAGTTGTGCTAATTTTAATTTTATATGCATAAAAATCTAAATTATGAATTGAAAGGCAGATATTATTGATGTTTATAGTTATTACATATAAGAAGAACATAAGTTTTTAAGGCTTTACATTCTTTCCATTTTAATACTGTAGTTTAATTAGAAGTTTATCACAAGGATAGCTATTGGAAATATAGTTTTTAACACTAAAGCCAATAAATTTTTTCTCTGTGAACCGAAACAAATGAATGGTACGAACGAATACTACGGCGGAGAGTGAAAGCAGAAAAACTTTTATAGATCAAAAGAGGAGCACATTATTTACAAAGCTATATCATCACTTAATGCATGACATTCATCCAAAATTGGCACTCAATGAAAGGCAAAAACTAAGTGAAAGTACCAATTCAATACATTTTACTTACCGTACTGTATATTAAACTTTAGTATGAATGCCAGTGTTAGATGTGAGTGACATGTGAAAAACATTATATGACGCTCGTCTCTCTCTCTCTCTCTCTCTCTCTCTCTCTCTCTCTCTCTCTCTCTCACCGGCTCTCGCTCTTCTCTATACTCTCATTATTCTCACAAACTCGCTTTTCTTATTCACTATTAACTCAAATCAGTGATTGCTTTGGTTGCAATTGTCAAGTTTTTACAATTTACTGAAATACTTTTTTAGTTAAGCTAATAAGTGATATTGTGAGAGCTAAAAGCATCACATTTTATTTTATTTGTACATTTGTTTCAAACTCTATTCGGTTGCGCTATTATTACTTTTTATTATACTACTGTATTACACAAAACTTTTTATTTAGAGCTCAAAACGCAACTATATTACTAGATAATTAAAATTCTTTTTTTTTGGGAAATAATAATCAAATATTTACTAGTAAAAGGATTATATTGTAACAATTTGATATTACGGTATTTTTTATATCATAAATTGATTTATTTTAATTTAATTAATAAATATGTAGATTTGTTTTGAAATTTTAATAATAACAAATACTGAAATGTTCTGTTCAGTTTAAAAAAATACTTATCACACTCCGAATTATTTAAAATGACAACCGAAAATGTTATCAGAATATTTTGCTTAGACTAAGCTAAGTTTCTTAGACTAATCTTCTCGTTTAACTAAACAATTTATTCAAACAAATAAATTATCAAAAAGATGTGTAACATCTCTCTTGAGATCAATGGTCAACCAAAACGCTGCGCACCATTTCCGTGGGCAAAATAAAACGCCAAAACTAGTGGTGCGCTAACATATCTTTTTGGACAAATTCCTCATCACTAATGAAGCTGAAATTTAACCATTTTAGACGTGTTAACAAATGGATGTGTCGCATTATTAGAGGGCCGAAAATCTTTTTAACATCTGGTTAACATATAGCTTTACAAGGAGTAAGACTTCGCTCACACATACACCGATACTATCGCCATAATACCGTTTAAGCTTTAAGCCGTGAGATATATATCGCTTCGTATACAATTCCCGCTGTAAATGTTAATATGTTTTGCCGAAAACACTTTTTGGGTGTTCTTCTTTTAAAATTATAAACAAACAGCAGTAAGGATGCGTTTTTTTTGAAAAGAGGAAACGAGCTATTAATATAAATACTGTTCAATTTGTTCATTAATTTATTGCCCGTATTAAGAGTGACAACCGGTATCTGTTTTTTCGACTCACTTTTAATTATCGTTCAGCTATAGAAAATTGGTAACTTATGATTTAAATAAATACCATAAATAATTTGCTGTTTCAGAAAATATTTATATATATTTAAAACATAGAAAAATAATAAACCATTTTAATGCTAAGTTAATTGTAACCCGTTTAAGTTAACTTTATTTTTAGCTCACTTTGAATAGGCAAAGTCGAGCTTATGGATTTGAGTATGTCTATGTGTCTATCCGTCTGTGTCCACGTGTTCGCATTCTTATATTAATAAAGGGATTTCAACTATTTCTTATTTTAATAAAAGGATTTCAACTATTTCTTATATTAATAAAGGGATTTGAGATTTCACCAGCTTGACTTTAAGATTAATATATTTCCACCATAAGTATGCATAAATTTTTAAAAAAGTGAGCTATCTATGAATGTGTCGTTCTTGTTTTAATCTATTCGTAGATATTTGCTCCTCAAATTTAGAGCGAAATTGAATTAAGAACAACAAATTATTCTAATGTAAAATCAATATAATCAAATCAATTTGTCCAATATCTACAGAGTGGTAACAGCAATCGAAAATTATCGCAAACAAAATCACGCGACAGGGAATGGATCAAAGAAAACATTATATCAAAATTTAGATTTAATGTTTCATAAACACAGACGAGTCACAATCGATAATAATTCATAGCGCAATAAAATAAGCCTAAAATTGTATCATTCGCTAAATAAATTTCACTGTTTATACTAATGCTAAAAGTGTACACAGAGACGTGCAGTATTTTTAATATATAGAAAACATTTCTCTTAATAACATTAATCTAGACACGATAAGACTTCTTATTTGATTTGTGCCGCGGAAAATAAAGCTAACAAAAAAATATCAATATCTAAGCGAAAAAAATTAGTTGAAAAACTTTTCAGAAAAAACCTTATCACCGCAAAAGTTTTCAATAGAAAATCATTTTCTAGCTTAAGACTCTGCTATGCCTTCTACCACTTTACGAAACGTGTGCATGTGTACTCTTTTTTATATAGATCTTATTCACTGACTCCTATAACTTTACATTAGGAAAAGCTTTGATTAAATTTTTGCTGAATAGATCATCGAATGGCCAATTTTACGCTACAATTGTTAATGTTTGCCGAACTCATTGGTGAACACAAAAGCGATTTTAACACTCAATAGAAAGATAGATGAGTGTGCGTTGCAATAAAAAGTTATTTCACTTTGACTGTGCTGTACCTTAACATTCTTTGACTGCTATTGACAATTATTAAACGTTGCCATTTGATTGCTAACATAAAATTGTGGTCCACTAATAAATGATGATATGGATGCAAAGTAAAGAGCCAGACGTTTAGTCGCGAGCAAATTTATTCATCGTGTTTAACAAATTTCTATCATTCACTCACACAATAGATAGTCAACAATCCCTAATAATTGGTTACTGTTGAGGCGAATATACTTTTTGGCTTTAGAGAAAGTGTGTTTCATTTTCGTGAATATTAAGCGTGAAGACTACACTCGGAAATTTTTTAATTTATCATTATTCAATAAAACGTTATTTTATTCCCAAAACAGTATTAAATAAAGATTTTCTAACTTCATCGGAACGACAAAAGTTTTATTCGGAAAATAATTAATGAAATAATTGCGTAATTAGAAGTTAATTACGCATTAGCGGTTCTAAGAAAGTGGCATTTATCGCGGAAGTAAACTGTATCGCAAAAGAGTGTGTATGTGTGCCTTCAAACAGTTAACTGAATATTTATTTCGTGCCACCGCATTGCCATCGGGTCGTTATAGCCATACAAAAGTACTTTTTGGGATAATTTTAGCTAATATTTCATGGTTTGATGGATAGAAGGAGAAGTTTGCGGTATTTATATTACACCAAATGGTCGACAATTTGTCTCATGGATTACGCACCACTAGTGGAATCAATACGACTATCTCCGCGTATCATTGAACCAAAGTAATAATCATTACACCTGTAATTGTTTGCTTACAAATCTAGTTATGAAATACAATCAATTCTGATCTCGTTGTCTGCGAAAGCTTTTGTAGTGAAATGCCATAAATGATAAAGAGATTACAATAGGAGAAGCATATCATAATAATAATACCCCCAGTAATTCTCTTCTCATCATGTATTCTGTCTTTCAAAACCATTTAGGCGTAAATTTGATACTTTTATTTAGTATTATTATTATTATGTATATTGAATGACACAAAAAACGAAACATTTGCGAAATTTTTTTTTCTGGCAAAACAAAAATCAAAAGTTTCGTTCAATTATTCAATAATTAAAGCTGGCATTCTTCGGGGAACCAAAATTGATAGCAATATTTTCCGCTACGATATATCAAAAATTTTATATGGCTATTAAAATGATCAACAAATAGTAGTGGTAGCCTATGAAAAGTGGGGGGATATCTACTTATATCTAGATAATAAAAATCGAGAGAGTGATTGTCCTGCAGTGAGAAGAGATGGTAATTGAGTATCTGGAGATGGAGGCGGAGATGAGATGCGACTCACTGTTACAGAGATTGATGCATCGCCGCTAAGCAAATATGCGTCCGTATCACACATCTGCTACTTGTAAACATGCCACAGATATTTTTGTTGACAATATCGCGAATTTTTATTGCACAAAAATTTGTTTACTCGAGCACCCAATTTGTTAGTGTCCCACCAAATCCTTCCAACAATTATTTTTACAGCTAAACTGGGAATGTCATACGCGCCTCGGGAATCGTCAGCTGACAAGAGTACACTGTTTTAGTTGCCATACAATCATAACCTTATTAATTGAATTTTTCGTTTTTTGCGACATGAATATACTGTTTTCGCGAAATGTCTAATTTAAGGCCAAACTTCACATTTTCGGGAACTACAACAGAGCATTAATCAATTTTAATTGACAAAATGACACTTCTTTTTTCGTTGAATATATAAACTCGGTATTTACCCAAAAAACTTTGGAAATTTGTCGCCAAACAGTTTTTTTTGAACGATAGGTTATCGAGAAAATAAAGTTGTGTTTATATTCTAAATCTGTTTGACTGATTGTTTTTTTCTTCGCAAATAAATATAACTTTCGAAACGTTTACAGTACTTACAGTCGTGATTACTTTATTTAAGCTATTTATGTCATTGCATAATAATAAGCAATTATTCAAATGTTTTCGTAAAAAAGTATCTGACATTTTTTGTCCGTAAGCTAACTTCTATCCAAAATTTCATTGATTTAATAAATTTGTAGTTTAGAAAATTTGTACTCAAGTAAAAATTAAGTTCCAAATGAAATTTGAAAATTTTTAAATGAATTAATAATATGCATATTCAATAAATCTAAATGAGAAACAAAGTGTAATTTGAGGAAATATAATTTATTTTTAAAGTAAAATCAAAAATCGACTAAAGAATTTCGAGTAAAAAAATCCAAAACAAAACCAACCCAAAAATATTTATATTTTAGAAAAGCAAGATGTTTTTAAGCGTCGTGTTTATTTTGATTTGCAGCTCAAATGCGCGAACACTTAAACCATGTGTGAAACTTGTTATAAACCTCCGCGTAAGCGGTCATAAATTAGAAGTGTTTAAGAGCTTTTATTTAGTGGAATCAATTACAACTTAACATTTATTACGAACTGCCGCTAATCCATAAGAGTAAGTTCATTTGAGAAAATAAAAAACAATAAATGAATTTTAATACGAAGTGTCAGGATTGGTCCGCACTTGTTTCGTAAAATTTTATAATATTATAAGTGACTAATTAGGACCTGTTCGGTATAATTAAATTTCAATACTTAAATCTAACAAATTAAATCCAAGTGCTATGAATCATTGGAAAAAGTGGTTTAAAGATATAAACTAAATTATACACCGAATGCATAGAACTTGATATCATAATAATGACTACGTTTAGACAGTAAGTGTCAAATTTGCAAATATAATTGCATCCGAAACTTTTTCAGGCATTAAGTCAATTTTTGAGTGTAGATCTCAAACATTTATGATTACGAATCAGTACTGAAGTGATGTTATTGTGTTATTGACAGTACGCGCTTCAAAGAGCAATCATCCATAGACGCGCACAATAGCATCATAGAAATAGCAATGCAGTTGTGGTACGGATGCGGACTTCCAATTAGATTCTATATATTACTGCTACTAATATTATTTGGATTTCTTTTTACCAAACGAGAGACGAGGAGAGAGAGAGAGAGAGAGAGAGAGAGAGAGAGAGAGAGAGAGAGAGAGAGAGAGAGAGAGAGAGAGAATGTTTTATTCAATACATTGGGTTCTTAGAGACACGTCTATTATTTATACTGGTATTTGAAATGTTTGGCGAACACTTCATACGAAGAATGATTGCTTAAAGCTTGTAAAATCACATTTCTCTATCAGTGAAGCGGCATCGATATCGTTTTACGGTTAAATAATCTTTACACAATTTTCTATGTAATAATACCTATATAATCGGTTTTAGAATTTAAAAACCATCGGCAATAAAAAGAAAAAGTTTTGCCTATAATTATGATACGGATAAATGTGAAAATAAATTTAGCGTAAGAGCAAACTAAAAGGGAGAAAAATAAGTCCTTCAAACATTCGTAAGCGCATCAAAAATGATCCATTCATTTAATAAATTGCTAATGAAAATCATAAAAATGTTGTACACATTTTAATTGGACAATTAAAATATACATATATATATTTGTTTGAGTTTAAATAAATATGAAAGAAAAAACTTTGTTCATTTATAATGCGTGACAAGAAAAGCGTTTATCTCTCCGTAAAAGACCATTTCTTGTTTCGCTATCCTCCTCTTTCTCCCTAATCTTCCTCTTCTACTTCTTCATAATCAACCACATAAATAATGCAACTCCAAAAAAAATTTGTCGCGTATGGGTTTCGTCGCACACATATTCTTCTTTAAACCGAAACTTGTAACGCACGTCACTGGAAATAGTAAGTTAACCAAAAAGTTTGGTAACATTTATTACAGTATTTTGCTAACAGCATAATAAGCCTTATAGTATTCGGTGTGTTCAGTGCTGTTTTTAGTGTAGGACGTGTTTTCTATCATTTTTAACAAACACATCCTTACGATATCGTGACATCTCATTTTTCTTTTGCGTTTAGTAATAATATTTTCTCTTTCAATGCATATGTTCTTTTCACTTATTTTGTCTCGAGTTCAGGCGCAATATAATTATTACAGGCATTACTACTATGTTAACGCTTTAATAATTGATGCTTTATAAACGCATCTCTTCATTAATCAGCGTTGAATCTAGATTATAGAAAACTATAGTATAACTGTTAACATCGTATCCAATATTCTTTTTCGCTACTGGTTAGGTTAAATTTTAAGTTTATTTTATTACCATTCTATTTATAGTATTTTAATTATAATTACTTTATAGTATTTTATTTAATTAATATTATTAGCTTTTGACTTTGCTTATAAATATACACCTTTAACTTATATATTTTAACCATAAGTTAACATATGAGAATCAATATTATAAATATTTTACAATCAGTTAATAGTTGTCAAGATGCTTATTTTTTCACGGTTTAAGACGTAGAAAATAACTTATTTTTAATTAAAATTTTCGAATAACTATAACAATAAATTTTAGTATTTATATTTAAATTGAATAGCTAAAAATATAAAATTCTAATAAATATAATATTGTTGAGATTTATTCAATAATTTTTGCAGTGATTTTTACATAATAAAAGCAATTTATAAACTTTTTTACAAGAGCTTGGGTACGTTGACATTAAAAAATAAGATAATTGTATGATATACGTGTAAATATTATTTTTAAAATGCAAATTTATTAATATTAATTAAAATAAATCTTAGATTAATAAATTTTATAACATGTATTATACAAGAACATAAATACGTATAAGTTATATGTACATATTAACATGAATGAAGAAAAGGGCTGGTGAGCGCGCTTAGGTTATGATGCGCTAACCTAAAGTAAAATGATTAAGTAAAAAAGATTAATATTTATGAATTAAATAACTGATCATAGCAGTATTTCCCATAATAGGAATCTTAATTTACTCGTTAGCTTAAAGATTTCAAAACTTTCTTAAAATTTTTTTGAAAAAATAAACAGTTTTAATGATACTAAAACACAGAACCCATCCATATTTTGAGTAATTCGTCCGTTCAATTATTTAATTTCCAACTCCATAACTTAATTTCAACTAAGCTTATAATAATAATATTTTAAATATGGAGCCAACAACACTTTTAACCATAAAATTTCATTTCAATAGATCCCAATTAATTGAAGTCCATTAATAGTTGCTTTCATAAATTTTACAATAGATTATTTGAAAAAGAATTTTTTAAATAAATTTTTGTTTTTCCGAAAGAAATTAAAGCACATATTTATGATATGTTAACAATTTGATTCGTTGAAATAGTATTTCAGGACAAAAAGTCTAAACAAAAACAACAGCGAACATAAAACTCATAGCAAAAGTTTA